>PVJA010017969.1:0-40884 GCA_004027025.1 Myocastor coypus | reverse complement strand
CTCACTCCCTGCCACTTTCCAATCAATTACCTTTCCCAAGTCCCTTTTGTCATATTAGGTAAGTCCTGTAGTTTCTGGAGACTACTCCGGCCATGAATAGAGAGGGGAGTACTATTTTCTCTAGCTCACTGTGTGTGAATGTGTGAAGAATTTCAAAGAAATGGAACCACAAAAAGGACAAGAAGTATAACAATAGAGCAATTACATTGAGTATAGAGGTTCATAAAATTTAGGAAGTAAGAATGTGACTGTTAATTAAGAAAACTTAAAAGGTAAGTCCAATGACAGTGCAAATGTCACTAAGGGAAGAATGAAACCGACAATAGGACTAAAAATGCACATTGTCTTCAAATTAGATGCAATGCAACAACCATTGTTAAATTCATGTAATTTTGTTTAGTAAACTGTACGATTTCTAATTTCTGTTATTATATTTTTCTCTTTAAAAATGAATATTAAAAAAATAAAAAAAAAACTGAAGAATGCTTCTAATGTCACACAGCTGAACTGGAAAATAAGAGAGGAGTTAATAAATATGAAGACAGAATGAGAAAATACGATGAGATTCTACTTAAAGTCCTAGGAAGAGAAATAAAAATATAATGTTGAGGGATAGATAAGAGACATAAAGAAATTTCTGAAGGACATATTTTAGGAAAAAGTACAATTAATTTGGAAGGAAAATGTAATCTAGGAAGGACAATGACTGTTGAGCAAAATAAGGAGAAAATAAATACATCCCTTGTTATAAAACCTAGCAACTGTGGAGTAGTAAGACAAAGAGATTAGGAAACAGTCAGGGCTGGCCAAATAGCTCAGTGGATTAAAGCACCTGCAAGCAGGCACAGGGGCCGAGGTTTCAATTCTGAGGCCTGCCATGCTGGCCCTGCCCCCAGGGCACGCTGAGAGAGCAGTTGAGACTGGGCATGGTGGGGTGGCATGCACCTGTAATCCTAGCTCTTGGGAGGCTGTAAACAGGTGGATCACTATGAGTCTGATCTAGTAGTAAGACCCTGGACACTCTGTAGATCATTCCCTAAAATATAATCTATATAATTATAATCTATGTAATTATATTTTGTATATATAATTAAATATCAGAGAATAGTGTAAGCAGGAATCTAGATGAGCACCATTAAAATGTTCTAAGAGTTCTTCAATGGAATAGAACAAGGGGAAAAATCTTAGCATTAGATTTACAACACATATTTAATTTCGAGTGACCTATGAGATAATAGAATACTTAGTTTTCAAACAAGTAGAAAATCAATAGACGGTTCAAACAAATAAACTGTAAAAGAAAAGATAATGGATGAAAATAAAGAGAACAAATAAAAGATGTTAAAAGAAAGTTCAAATATGTCATGGTGAATAAAAAAACTAAGTTTTTTGATTGAAAGAACTTAAAAAATTGGAGAGCTAACAACAAATGCAACTATCCAGGGTGAGCACAATAACTCAGCGAACTAAGTGCCTGCTTAGGCAAGCACAGAGACTGGGGTTTGACCCTTGGCACCTTGTGCCATGCTGGCCTGATTCTTGGGTGCACTGAGCTGGCCGCAGGCAATGGGTGTGATGGTGCATGCCTGTAATGCCAGTGCTGGGGAGACTGAAAACAGGAGGATCATTATAAATCTGAGCTGTGCAGATAGACCCTGTAACAAATATATTAAAAAATGTGGGCCTGCTAGATAGCTCAGCAGATTAAAGTGCCCACTTAGGCAGAGACAGGGACCAGAGTTCAATCCCTAGCATGCCCTGCTGGCCCCACCTCTAGGACATGCTGAGATAGCAAATGAGCTTGAGTATGGTGGTGCGTGTCTGCAATTCCAGCACTTGGGAGATGGGAAACAGCACTTGGGAGATGGGAAATCTGATCTGTGTAGTGAGACCCTGTACTAAGTACAAAAACAAACAAATGAACAAACAAAAAACCCACCAAACCGAACCGAACCAGCCAACCAACCAACCAACCAATCAAACAAACAAACCAACCCCCCCCCAAAAAACAAAAAACAAAAAACAAAAAAATCTACCCAAAGCACTGATTAATTTTTCATTTTTATTAGTTTATGTATGCTTAGTTTGGTTTTAGGGATTGGCATACGGGTACAGAACACCTTGATCCTTTTGGTCCCATCCCCCTTCCCTGCCCTCTTTCCTTCTTCCTGGGCCCCTTTTCTCACCTCCAGTCAGTCTCTGCTTTTGCTTCTTACCGTCACCTCTTTGTTTAACTAATCACTCACCTATTTATACGTGAAGCCGCTCATGTAACAGAAGCTATGTGATCTGTACCTTGGCCTTTCTGATGTATTTCACTTAGCATCATGGTTCCATCTGTGGTCATGCAAAAACCATCTCTGTATTCTAAAACTAACCTGAAGTGTAAAGATCCGGACAGAGAGCCGGCCAAATAGCTCAGCGGATTAAAGCACCTATAAGCTGGCACAGGGGCCAGAGGTTCAATCCCCAGGCTGGCCATGCTGGCCCCTCACCCAGGGCATGCTGAGACACTTGAAACTGGGCATGGGGTGGCTGCATCTGTAATCCCAGGTCTTGCGAGGCTGTAAATGGTCAGATCAACACAAGATGAAATTAAAGAAGAAATTAAACGATCTTTACAATCAAATAAAAAAAGCAGATACCAAAATACTACAGCATGTGAGACATAATAAACGTAGTCATAAGGTGGAAATCAGGAAAACAGAGCAAGCCCAAATAAGGAAACTTATGCTTGATCTCAAGCTCCTAGAAAAAGAATAGTAAGTCAAACTCAAATCCCAAAGAAATTAAGAAGTTCTAAAATCATAGAAAAAAATTAATGCAATGCAGTCAAACAAAATAGTACAAAGAATTAATGAATTGGAAAGTGTTTTTTTGAAAGAATAAATAAAATTGATAAACCCCTAGCCAAGCTTATCTTTCATTTTAAGACAGGACTTTATTAAGCTGTTCAAACAGGAACTCTCAATTATCCTGCCTCAGCTCTCCTAAGCGCTGGTATTATAGATATGTGCCATCACACCTGGCTTGTTGGCTTTTTAAATACTGTTACTTGATACGTGAAAATATTCACCTTGATGCCATTCAACTTAATTTGTCTTTTGTTGATTGTGCTTTGGGTGGCATATTTAATAATCCATTGCCAAACTCAAGGTAATGAAGGGTAGCTTCCATTTTCTATGCTTAAAGTTTAGCTCTTGATGGTTAAGGCTTCTATCCAATTTGATTTAATGTTTTGCATATCACTGTAAGTAAGTGTCCACCTTCATTCTTTTGCTTGTGACTCTCCATCTGTTTTGATGTTATTTGTGGAAAAGACAAAATGGTCTTGATAAAGATATGGACTGTAAAATCAAAAGGAAAAAGTTAGTGATGAACAGAGACATTGAATAGGATGAGGATCAAATGTAACCTTTGGGAATCTTGTAATGCAACATTGACTGTATTTAGGAAGGGCTGTTGGGGTACCGAGGGGAAATAATCACGGCATAGTGCAGATTACAAAGTGTGTAAAGTGAGTAGAAAGTACAAAGGAGGACGGGGCAGGGGCTTGCTGTGATGTTTGGGTCCAAGTTGCAGATCTTTAGGAGCTATATTTTGGGGAGGCTGAGATAGGCACTTGTGTTGACAGTAGTAACCCAAAGTTCTGTTATGAAGCTCAAGAGTGGATTAGATATTAATTCAGGACATTATCTGGAGTTGGCTCCTTAAACCATAAGTTGATATTTCAGGGCTGAAATATTAGGTTGGACACATCTAGCCTAGTTCCTGTAATGTCAAACTTCATAGTCCAACAAAGTTATCCTCAGTGATCCATACCATCTGAGGTTTTTCTCTCCCAGTCTGGTTTTCTATTGATGCAGAGATTTAGTCTTATACCATAGCAGGTGTTCATGTCTCTGAGGGCCTAACTCTGTTTTAATACTTAATTAATAATGAACAGGATCTGGCTCTGATTGGATTGCCCAGGCCATGAAAGCAGGATTTAAGTCCAAACTCCTGGCTCTAGCTGCTTGTGCTTTCAATCTGAGATTTGGCAGGAAAGAAAATGGTGTCTCCACAGGGAGTTTCTAGGAAGCAGCTTCTCTGGAAAGTCCACCCACCGTGGGTCCTGCTGGTGTCACTTCCCTGGAGTTTAAAGACTTTAATTTTACAGAATAGCTATGGAAATGTTCTGGGTGAATTTATGAAGAGTTCAAGGAAGGAAGTCTGTTAACGAGGTGACTTCAAAAATTTAGCCATGAAAAATTTCCCGTCCTGAGATTATAATTAAAAATTTTATGAAACTGTCCACATGTGGTTGAAAATGAAGGTGGGCAGGTCAGTTTATGAATTTTCCTTTTGTGGATGAAATTTAAGTATCTTATTTAAGTATCTTATGAATCAATGGAACTTGCTTTGGTCCTTAGGGACCAACCACAAAGGACAGAGAGGCACATAGCAATGTACACACATCTCTTGAGGAGTAACTCATACAGACTTCATCCAGTAAGATGGCTACATGCTCCTTCATGAGCCCCCTCTCCAGGTATTACCTGGCTGCTCAATACTCTCAGGATTTCTTCATTTCAGTTCTTATCTGGTCATCTGAGCAACAAATTTGATGATAAAAATACATAAAATAACCATTGTTAATATTGCATTCTTATTCTGAAATTCTGTACTATATGTACTGTCTTATATTGCTTTGTTTCTGTCTTTGTTCTTGTTACTTATTCTAGTTTTTGTTTCACTTCTAAGAAAAAAAGAATTTTTTTGTTGTTCCTTGGAAAACTGAAGCCTTATTAGTATATTTTCCTTACTCTCAGAGTTTTTCTTGCCCAGTGACAACTTGTTCCTTATTTATTTATTTATTTATTTATTTATTTATTTATTTATTTTTCTAACGTACTTAGTATAGGGTCTACAGAGCCTCACTACACAGGTCAGACTCGTAGTGGTGTTCCTGTTTTCAGCCTCACAAGTACTAGGATTAAAGGCCTGAGCCCCAACACTCAGTCTTAATCTTGGTCTCAGCACTCCAGAGGCAGGGCTGGCACAGCACCCCTGTGATAGGACCCATGTCTCTAGGCTTGCCTAAGCGGGTGCTTTAGTTTGCTTCTATCTGGCTGGCCCTTTGTTCCATACTCTTAGCTGAGGATAGGGGACATAGAGAAAAGATGATGCAATACATATACAAGTGCATTGCAAAATCTACACAGAATCACAAGGTCACAGGAAGATTATATGAACAAAAGGTGCCAGCGGGCAAGGAGAAGGCTCCATCCTGAAGTGTCTTGCTCATATTTTCTCCCGATCTTTTCTCTTTTCCTTTCTTTTTTTCTTTCTTGTAATGTGAATACAAGTTATCAATTATTTGAATAATTCAGGAGTATCTTTCATTTAAAACTGTCCTCAAGGTAAAGTATGCTCCACAAAATATGAAATAAAATTATTTTTAGATTGTCTATATTCCATTATCCCAAGTGTTATAGAAGAGCTAATACCCATGATCACTAGACGACTATGTACTAGACGACTATGGTCCATGTGTAAGATTTTGTGGTAGTAATTATCTCAGTAAGTCCTACCTTCCAGCACCCAATCACTTGTGTGCTCCTGTTCTACGCTGACTGCACTTGATGCTAACTTATTTTAGCCAAATAGGAACCTTTTGAGATTTCCTCTATATGATCTTTCTGTGAGTTTGCTATGTTAATTCCCAGAATAGAAGGGAGGAGAGAGGGAGAAAGAGGGAGAGAGATGGAGGGCGGGTAGAGGAGAAAAGAGAGGGAGAGGGACAGAGAGGGGGAAGGGGAGGGAGAGGGAGAGGGAGAGGGAGAGGGAAAGGGAGAGAGACATGATGGGACTGTAGGAAACTATTAAGGTCTCTGACCTGGGGGGCAAAGGAGCATGAAAGACAAAAGAAACCGTTGGCTTGGAATGTGGAGGCCAGGGGTCCTCTTGCCTCTAGTGGCAGGGTACCCTGAGCAACTGCCTCTCCTTGTTTCTATTCACTTTGACATGAGTCCAAGCAGTTAACAGAAGGTTCATCTTCCTCCTGTTTTCTAAAGTCAATGCCCAGCTGTGTCTGGGAGCTCAGCTGCACTGCCTTTTCTCTAGAGCCTGCCAAGTGCCATCAGCTCTGCAGGCGTCAAGGAGGATCACAAGCTCTGCCTCCTGCCTCCTTTATGCTCACATAGGAGGTCATGTGGGCCTCAGTTCTCATTATCTGGTCCCACAAGACGCTATCTCAGCTGCCTCTGTTCAGCCAGTTAGAGGACATAGGCCAGCTGAACGCTGCTGGGTGAACAGACCCTGGGCGGGACATCTAGAGAACCGCGTAGGCAGCTTCTAGATTCCTGGAAACATCATTAGCCACTTCAAAAGCAGTAAGTCTTTGGATGCCTTGCAAACAATAGATAGTATGTAGTATGTTTTTAAAAGAATCTTTTAATGTAAACCAAGTAAATATTAATAAAATGTAAAAATACTCCTCTACAAAAATAAAAAATCATAATGAAATAGAGAGTAACAATTGTTAGTATACTGTATATATAATGATCTTAAAAATATCCACAGTGTTACATTTTTTTTCCATGTCTATAACTTTGTTCTAGTTTGGTACAAATCAGCATATATAAACTTATAAATATCTTCACACATATATACTAAAATATGATTGTATAGAAATGAGACTGGTCTCCATCAAGGATTCCCCAAATCTGTTAGATACTCAAGACTTTGTATGTACAATTACAGGTGCTGAGACAGTACCAGATTTGAGCAGAAAAATTTGCAATTGAGAAACTAGAGGAACTAGCCATTGTGTGTGTGTGTGTGTGTGTGTGTGTGTGTGTGTGTATGTGTGTGTGTGCACGTGCGCGCGCGCGCGCGCGTGTGTGTGTGTGTGTGTGTGTGTGTGTGTGTGTGTGTAAATGCAGGTAGAAAGAGAGATTATGGAAATGGTCAACGAAGCTAGTTAAGTGGAAATGGTTCTCAGCGGGAGGTCAGGTACTAAACAGTGCAGGCGGTAGAAACTTCATAACTCATTGTGAAGCACCGCTTATTGGAACTATTCTCTTTAGTGTGCTTGTGTACATAGTACACCCAGCATATCTTCAGTGGTCTAGGAACAGAGTGTGCTCCCAGGCTCACTGAGGATGAGCCAGTCTATAGGTTCCTCCTCTTCTTTAGTATCTTTCTGCATATGAATGTGATATTCGTTTGCAGTGAAACAGAATAAATCTTCTTGTGAAAAATACTTTCCACAGCTCTGAAAAACAAGGAGGAAACTATGTATAAATATACACTCACTTTTGACTTATAATAAGCAATTAAAATGTACACATGTGTATACACACACACACACACACATGTAGGGACACCATACTATTAAAGGACATTGGCAGGTATTGTGGTGCCCACCTGTAATCCCAGCACTTGAGAGGCTGAGGCAGGAGGATTGGTGTGAGTTTGACACCAGCCTGGGCTACAAAAGTGAGCTCAAGGTTAGCCTAAACTGCATAGTGAGACCCTGTCTCAAAAAGAAAAAAAAAGGGACATCGTTGCTGTCTATGTAGCTAGCCATTTTGAGATCTAAAGCTCTTGCTGGTCTGGCACCAGATGCAGTATTTATCACAGCCTTGTCCCCACTTCCCCAGTTGTCTTGCTGTTTTAAAGTGATGATATCTGAGCCGGGCGTGGTGGCGCATGCCTGTAATCCCAGCACTCGGGAGGATGAGGCAGGAGGATCGGTGAGAGTTCGAGACCAGCTTGAGCTACAAAACTGAGCTCAAGGCCAGCCTGAACTGTACAGCGAGACCCTGTCTCAAAAAAAAAAAAAAAAAAAAAAAAAAAAAAAAAAAAAAAAAAAAAAAAAAAAAAAAAAAAGGTGATGATATCTTGAGGCAAATATTGTTTGCCCGATGCTCCACTCGGAGTCATCAGGCTAGACAGCATTTCCACTTTCAGAAACTGAGACTACAGATGAAAAAGGGTTCAGCAGGGCCCTTTGCTCATGCTCTTGGGTTTTAATGACACCTGGCTTTGTAAGGAATGGGCGTGAAGGCCCTTACAGGCTTTATTGCTCAATCTTCAGCCTGAGGACTCTTCTTAGGCTTCCGTCTTCTCACCTCTTCTGCATTCTTCCACTTCACGCCCTCTCAGATCCTCACAGCCCCTACCCCCATTCCCTGTGAAAACCCAGCAATCAGTGAAGCCCACTAAATGGTGATGCTTTTTACAGTTTAGTGAAACAATTTTAGTTTTGTTTTGGAGCAATCGTCCTTAAGGTGTGGTCTGGAGAACACTGTTAGCACAGGGCAAAAGGCCCTTCGAGGGCAGTGCAGCAAAGGAACGTGCTCACCCTGGAGCCTGGAAAACCATGCTAGAATTTAGTGGGAAATTAATGAATATATGGCAAATTTTAAAAACAAACCAATGAACTACATTCCTAGAATAGAAATTCTGAAGACCAGTGAATGTGGTTCTCAGACTGGCTCCTTAGTGTCAGCTAAGGACTGGGCTTGTTCTCATTTATCTTTCCTGGACACCAACAGCTTCAGAAATATAAAAAATATAAAATTGCTGCACACTCTGGAAAAATTCTACTTAGCAATTCCCAGGAGCATTTCTTTTTCTTCATAAAATTATCCTTGCACCCTGGACTAAACTGCTAGGGTTTTATGTGTCCAAGAAATTATTATTTTTTTCTTTTTACAAAATTTAAGCCATTGTTTTACAACTTGTAGCTCAAATTGCCTTGTGTGTTTAGAGTGGGTTAAACCAGGGCCCATTTCCTGTCAAATCATTCTCATTCAAACCAAACCAAACCAAACCAAACCAAACCAAACCAAACCAAACCAAGCCAAACCATTCTTTCGTACTTGCATTGCTAAGTTCATCATTAACAAGAATTGAATCTTTGATAATTGAAGATGTTCACAAATTCAGAATTACTAGTCTGATCATCAGAGAATCAGCTAGTGTTGACAGAATATATGGGCTGTCTATCTATTAGAATGAGTATCAGCAATGAAATGACCTTAAAAATTGTGTTTGGGCCAAATAGTTAACATGACATAATAAAAGCTGCGGCAGAGATGACCTGCTGGTTGCTCTCTATTAAACGTTTTTCATTTCTCTTATACATAACCGGTTTTTAGTGGGTCACATAGCTGTATAAAATAATACTTATGTTTCCTATTCATTATTTGAACTAGAGGCCATTATATTACTATTCTAAATGGATGAGGTAAACTGAAAAGGTGGTTAGGACTTAAGGATAGGCTACTTTTAAGTTGATTCCTCCCAATCTCACTGGCTGGAATGCAGCTCTGGGCTGGCACGTGAGCCAATCACGGGGACCAGGATGTCCAAGCCAGAGGCTCAGAATCAACCATTTAAGTGAACCCGGGTTCAGTGACTGGAGTCGCTCTGCATTCTTTACTTATTGCCTTTACTTATGTGGAAAAAGGCGTTTCTTTTTGAAATGCTCTTGTTTTGCTATCACTTTCAGAGACACCTAATTAACATTAATTAACATTATCACACATTTTCTTTCTTTAAATATTAAGTAAGCTGCAATTTGGTTTATTTGAATTTTGTTTAAGTCAGCTGGATTTTTGTTTAACTGAAATTTGACATATTTTAAACAGATCCTGTCTCCTCTGCCTTAGGTGTACCATTCATCATTATTTATAATACAAATGTGTTAAAAAGGCAAGATATTAACCCTTAGCCTGGGTCTCTACAAGAAAATAGTACTTGTATGGATGTACTTGGGATAAACGCAATGCTTTCATCCATTTCCTATTTCTATTGGATCAGATTCCTTTGGGATCTCTTCTGGGGCGAGCATTTGGCCCAAGTCTGAAATTCTTGGAACTGAAAAACAGATGCGCAAGATGAAGAGCACCTTTCATCTTTTCCTTTTCCTGTTTTTCCGGATCCTTGCTCTAGTTTTCTCTGAGCCCTGGGAGACTGATTGATAAGAGAAAGCATTCAGTGGAATTCCCTGTTCTCTAGTCCGAGGTACACTTAAATGATCAGGGAGCCCTGGGAATGGACTTAAAGGGAGGGAACAGTGTAGAGAAGATCCTTATTCTCTGGATTTGTGGTTTCCCACTGCATGCTCTCCTTTAGCAATTAATTGTTTGCATCAGTCTGCTATAGCTTTGTAAGTTAATAACAAAAACAGTTTTTTATTTTGAATAAGGAAATAAATTCCCAGAAAAACTATGGTTAAAGAAAACTTTTTTGCATGTTGACTTTATATTCGCATTCTTGATGAATGCTGTTATTATTTGTTTATTTTTAATTTTTTAAAATGTATTTAGTACAGGGTCTAGAGAGTTTCACTATACAGATCGGACTCACGGTGATCTTTCTGTGTTCAGCCTCCCAAGTGCTGGAATTACAGGTGTGTGCCCCCATGGCCAGTTTCAATAGCCCTCTCAGCATGCCCTGGGGGTGGGCCCAGCACAGTATGCCAGGTATTGAACCGTGGTCACCCCATCTGCCTAACCAGATACTTTAATCAGCTGAGCTATCTGGCCAGCCCTATATTACTTGGTTATTAATTCAGCTGATTTTGTTGACATCTATATAATCTAAACCAATTGCTTTTTCATTTCTTTTTAGTACTTTAACCTATTTTTTTCTAATTTTATTTTTTTGAACAGAACATCTAGAAAAAAATTTGAGTAGTGCTAGTAGTAGTATGCATCTCTCTCTCTGTCTCTCTCTTTTTTCTATTTTAGGCAAGGATCTACAGGGTGTTCAGGATCTCATTACTAGATTGGACTTGTAGTGATCCACCTGTTCACAGCTTCCTAAGAGTTGATATTACAGGTGCACACCACCACAACCAGTCTCAGTTGCTGTCTCAGTGCGCCCTTGGGGCAGGGCTAGCATGGCAGGCTCGGGGCTCAAACCCCTGCCCCCTTTGCGTGCTTGCAGGTGCTTTAATATGCTGAGCTATTTGGCTGGCCTAATTTTTTTTTTAATTTATTATTTTTATTCTTGTTTCAGAACCCTTGTTTGTTTATTCACTCATTTTTATGGCCGGCTCAGCCCGCCCCAGGGCAGGGCTGGCACAGCATGTGGTGCCGGGGATCGAACCGGGGTCCCTGAAGCCGCCCAAGCTTTCCCAAGCAGGCACTTCAGACCACTGAGCCATCCCGCTGGGCCCCATGGCTGGCCTAATTTTTGATGTTGCATCTTTCAGTGTGTTTCTGGCTGAAAATTTTGTTAAAAGTGATATCTATGGCTTGTATAACTTTATATTTTATAAATTAGGAGCAAATATTAATTCATTTAAAATTTAATATTTTGAACTGATAATTTTGTAGGGTTGAAAGTTATGCTAAGCTCAGGTGACTAATTCTTTAGGTATAATCCTGACCAGGGTCATGCTTGAATCTTTAGACACTTCACAGGGTCCCTGGTGGTGTGTGGTTAAGGATGGCTGTACTTCAGAAACTGACTTTAGGCTGATTGTTAGTTGGGACAACAAGGAACATGGGGACTGTATGAGCCAATATTTCCAGTGCTGGGACAAACTACCTGACTCTTGCAACTTAAAGAAGTTTCTTTTTGTTCACTTTTCAGAGAATTCAGTCCATGGTCATCTGTATCAGCTATACCTACAACAGAAATGGTATGGTGGAAAGGCATGATTGAGGCAGTGGGGGGGGGAGACAGAGAAAGAAAGTGAGAGAGAGTGAGAGAGAGATGGGGAGAGAGAGAGAGGGAAACAGTGAGAGATAGAGACAGAGACAGAGAGAGGCTGAGAGACACAGAGAGACAGTTACAGAGACAGAGACAAAAAGAGAGGGAAACAGTGAGAGATAGAGACAAACAGAGAGGCAGAGAGTAAGATAGAGAGAGCCAGAGCCAGAGACAGAGACAGAGACAGAGAGAACCAGGATAAGAATGTACTTGTCCAGGTCATCTCTTGGTGACCCAGCTCTGATCAGCCCCACCTCCTAACAGGTCATTCAGCTGCTGAGTTAATCAATAGATGGACCTACTGATGGGTATAGTACCCCCATGAGTCAGTTATCTTACAAACACTTTTTTTTTTTTTTTTTTTTTTTGCTTTTTGAGACAGGGTCTCACTGTGCAGTTGAGGCTGGCTTTGAGCTCACTTTTGTAGCCCAGGCTGGTCTCGAACTCGCAGCGATCCTCCTGCCTCAGCCTCCCAAGTGCTGGGATTACAGGCGTGAGCCACCACGCCCGGCTATTACAAACACTTTAGACTGAGGGGCCATTTGTCTCCTTTTATTTGGGAAGCTAGCTCAGAGTGTTCTCATGGAGTCCCGGCATGATTCTAGGAAAGTAAACCGAAGTGCTCTCAAGGCCTCAAATGACAGCATCTTCAATTCTGTTACAGGCACATTGTCTAGTGTAACACAAGATAACTCTATACTCAAGAAACAGGGGAAAGACAGTCTTGCTTTTAATGAGAGGAATTATAAAATTGCATACAAAGGGCATGGATTTATGCTGAATAGAGAGATGGTGGCTATTTTGACAGTGTAACCCAGGACCACATTTTCTGTCCAATATCTGTTTGCATGCAACTCTTTTTGGGTACTAGTAACTTATCACTCCTCTTCCACTCTTGCTGTCCATTATTCCTGGACAGCATGGTGGCTCCATGCTGTCAGTAGCCAGGGCACTATTTCGTCATTGTTCATCCCTTCATAAAAAGACAGACTATTAAATCCTGCTGCACCATCTTGGATTTATTCTCTGTGCCCTGCCAGGATGTGGACTACTACCTCGGAATCTGTTTATTAAGTTTGGTGAACTGAGCTTCCCTGTATACCTTGCGAAATCCTACTTCTTAGGGGCAAATTACATGAAACACATATGGTAAAAAAATGTCAAAGAAGAGGACAAAATGAATTAAGCATCATTTTAAAATATAGAATATTGACTTCACAGAGCAAGAAAGCCTGAACTTCAAAGGTTGCAGATAGGTAAATTAACAAAAAGGGCAGTTCTGGTGCTGGACCACAAGAAACCTCAGAAAACTCAAGTACAGGTGCCTCTGAAAGCAGAGATGACATATGTGGCCAAAAAGGGAGCACCAGGCAGCCAGATCCTTAGAATGACATCTATTGGCTTTGTTTTTATGTTTTTATTACTACAGATTCATAGCACATATTAGCCTCATTGTAGGGAGTCGGTACACATATGCAACCCAGCTTAGGTCTCTTTTGGATCCTCCTCCCCTCTCTCCTCCCCTTGCTTCCCCCTTGCCTCCATTTCGTGGACCCCTTTCCCTTTTCAAAAATTCTATCTCCTTGTTTCCTATTAATGTGCTTATATTCTGTGTTTCTCAAACGAGATAAACCATGCGATATTTAGTTCTATATGTATGATTTATTTCATTTAAAATGCATTCATGTGCTTTCAAATGACTCAAGTTTATCCTTTTTCATGGCAGAGGATGTAATTTTCTTTAGCCATTCATCTGTTTGTGGATAAGTATACTACTTCAGGACTCAGCTCTTGTGAGTTGTGCTATGATAAATACAGGAATGAATGAATTACTATAAAATAATCTCTTTTGTACTTTTGGAAAGATATTTAGAAAGGAGATAGATGGGTCAGGTGGAATTTATTTATTTATTTTTGGTGGTACCAGGGATTGAACTCAGGACCTTGTACTTGCCAGACAAGCACTTTTTCCACTGAGCTATCTCCCTAACCCCTGGAATTTATTTTTTAATCAATTTCCATACTGATTTTGGTAGTGGCTGTACAAGTTTCCTTTCCCACCAACAGTGTTAGTGCGCCCTGCATCCTCATCAGCATATGTTTCTGTGTGAGATCTTGATGGTAGCCATTCAATTCTGGAGGGCGATACACTCTCAGGGTTGTTTGAACTTGCATTTCTCTAATAATCAAAGATATTGAACGTCCATTCTTATATTTATTTTCCATTTGTACTTTCTCTTCTGGGAAGCATGTGTTCATTTCAGTGCCCCCCCCCTCTTTTTAACGTATTTAGTACAGGGTCTACAGGTTTCACTACATAGATTTGACTCATAGTGATCCTCCTATTTTCAGCCTCTCAAGCTCTGTGATTACAGGTGCATGCCACCATACCCAGTCTCAATAGGTGTCTCAGTGCACCCTGAGGGTGGGGTGGGGCTCGCACAGCAGGCTGGGGATCAAATCCCCAGCCCTGCATCTGCCTAAGCAGGCACTTTAATTTGTTGAGCTATCTGATTGGCCCAGTGGCCCATTTTTTAGTGGGATCTTTTATTTTGGGTGTCCTAATTCTTTTGATTATTTTATATAGTTTATATATTAGTCTTCCTTCTGAAAAGTAGCAGGAAAATACTGCTACTTGCTCAGTTTTCATATTATCTCTTCTCTTTGTTGGTTCTTTTGTTGTGCAGAAACTTTTAAATTAAAAAGTTTAATTTAATAATTAAAGCCAGGTGTGGTGGCTCACACCTGTAATCCCAGCACTTGGGAGGCTGAGGCAGGAGGATCGGTGCAAGTTCGAGACCAGCCTGGGCTACAAAAGTGAGCTCAAGGCCAGCCTCAACTGCATAGTGAGACCCTGTCTCAAAAAAAAAAAAAAAAAAAATTAAATTAAATTAATTAATTAAATTCCACTTCTTTCTTCTTCTTTTTTTTTTTTTTTTTTTGGTACTGGGGATTGAACTCAGGACCCCGAGCTTGCCAGGCAAGCACCTATTCCACTGAGCTATGCTCCAGCTCCCGCACTTCTTCTTAATGTCACTTGTGCAATTAGAATTCCATTAACAACATCCTAGCTTATGCCTATGCCCTTAAGAATTGTATTTATCTTTATTTTCCAGCTGAATAAGCATTTATTTTTAATTCTTAGGACTTTGATCTATTTTGATTTTAGTTTAGTATATTTTGAAAAATATGGGGCTAAATTCAGTCACCGCATGTGTAGAGTTAATTTTCCAAATACCATTAGTTGGAGTATCTATCTTTTCTCCTGCATATGTTTTTTGTCCTTTTATCAAAGATCAGATAGCTGAATGTTCCTGGCATTGTTTCTGTATTCTTTATTCTGTCCTGCTGATACACATGTATGTTTTCGTGCTGGTATCATGTTGTTTTTAATCAGTGTCACTTTTGTAATGTTACTTAAAATTGTGGACCATTATGTATCCTGCTTTGGTCTTTTTGCCCAGGGTTGTGTTTGCTATACTAGGTCTCTTATGGTTTCATTTGAAATTTAGGACTGTTTACTCTAGTTTTGTGAGGAATATCATTGGTATTCAGATTAGAACTTCATAAAGTCTGTACATCAGGTTTGGGAATATGGCTATTTTGACAATGTTCCATTTGCCCGTTCAGGACAGAAGATATCTTTATATTTTCCGATGTCATCTTTGATCTACTTTTTCATAGTACTGTAGTTTTTACTGTAGAAGTTTTCAGTTCCTTGGTTAGGTTATTTAATTTATTGGTTAGGTCTATTTAATTTATTTTAAGACTATTGTGAATGGTATTGTTTTCCTAATTTAATTTCTTCCTCAGTGAGTTCATGATTGGAATAAAGGGATAATCGATAATCTTGATTTTGTGTGTTGAGTCTGTGTCCTGCTATGCTAGTGAATTTGGTAACTTTTAAAGTATTTGGTGGGTTTCTGGCTCATAACATCTACAAATAAGGGTAATTTGCATATAGACTGCTATGCATATCTTTTTTACTTCTTATTGCATGATTGTCATGGCAAATGTTTTGAGTTCTTTATTGAACGGGGTAATGGCAGGGCCATCCTTTACCCATTCTAGATTTCACAGGAAAAGTTTTCAGCTTTTTCCCATGTCCTATGTTATTGACAGTGGGTTTGTCATAAATAACTTTTATGACATTGAGATAAGGCCCTTCTATGTCTATTTTTCTTCAGGGTTTTTATAATGAATGGAATGTTGGACTTTGTCAATAACTTATGCATTTATTGATAATCATATGTTTTTTGTCCTTCCTTCTGTTAGGTAGTATATTACATTTATTGATTTATATATTTTGGACTCTCTTGAATCCCTAGTAGAAAGTCTACTTGGTCACAGTGTATAATCTTTTTGATTATTTATTGCATTCTGTTTCTCAGTATTTCTATTTATTAAAGTGATTGACCTTTTTTTTTTTTTTTCTTTTTCGTTGGGTCCTTTTATGATTTATGCAATCAGAGTGATGCTAGCATCCAGGAATGGTTATGGAATACTCCACTTTTGATTTCACTAGAGTTTGTGGAATATTGGCATAATATCCTCTCTTAAATTCTTATGGAATTCAGTGGTGGATACATTGAGTCCTGGACTTTTTTTATTTGGTACTTTTCATTACTACTTCAGTTTCATTCCCTCCTATTGGAATAATCAGGGGTTTTATATTTTTGGTTCAGTTTGAGTAATTCATGTGTCTAAGCGTCTATTTCTTCTGGCTTCTCCAATTAATTGGAACATAGGCTTCAAAGTAGTTACTAATAATCTTGTGGATTTTGGTGGTGTCCATTGAGATGTTGCCTTTTTCATTTCTAATTGCATTCATTTGGGTCTTTTCTTCCCTTTATTTCATAAGATAGGCTAAGGATTTACTTGTTTTGTTTATTCTTTTGTAGAACCAGCTTTTCAATTTGTTTTTTCTTCATATTTAATATTTTTTAGTTCCAATTTCATTGATTATTTCAGATCTTTGTTGAGCTGTTCTTGTGGGATATCATTATGTTATTTATTTGGGCTTTCTCTGTTTATCTGGTGTGAGCATTCATAGGTGTAAACTTTCCTCTCAAGACTGCTTTCCTTTTGTTCCTATAGGTTCTACTGTGTGGTACTAGCATGATTATTTGATGCTAGAAACCATTGACTTCCTTTCTTGACTTCTTCTGTGACTCACTGATCACTTTAGATTATATGGTTTAATTTCAATGTGCTTTACAGCAACTTCTTTTGCCTTCTGGATTATGATCTTTGTTATTTTCTATATGCTATGTTTGGCAATATTAGAATATTTTGAGTTTATATAACTGTAAAATATTTTACTTTCAGTTCTCTTCTCTTTTCTTCTCTTCTCTTCTCCTCTCCTCTCTTCTCTTTTCTCTTTCTTTCTTTCTTTCTTTCTTTCTTTCTTTCTTTCTTTCTTTCATTCATTCTTTCTTTCTTTCTTCCTTTCTTCTTTTTTAATATATTATGACTGCCTAATCCTGCCCTGGGGTTGGGACTGGCATAGCATGTGGTGCTGGGGATTGAATCGCAGCCCCTGTGGTTGCCTAAGCTTTTCTAAGCAGGCACTTAGACCACTGAGCCATCTCATTGGCCCCTACTTTTAATTTTCAAATGTATGTTTGCTAAGTATAAAATTCAATGAGGACAGATCTGTTATTTTCAGTCCTTTGAATTAGTCTAGTTTCTTACCACTTGCCTTTTTTTTTTCTGATGTGGAATAAGATGCTTTTTAATTTTGTCCTTCCATAGCTAATATTTTTTTCTATGTATATGTCTTAATGATTTTTACTTTAGAATTAGTTTTGGAAAATTTAATTTTTGTGTATCTTGTTATCATTTTATTCATATTTCTTGTGCAAAAGGTTTAATTTTTCTTGGAAATGTGGTGCTATAATTTCAATTAAACTCAGACATTTAAATCTTTAAATACTTACTACCTCTTTCTACTTTGAGAATTCTAATTATATGAATATAAGATTCTTGATTTTGGCACAGAATGAACTATTTTGTGACAAATCTGTAAATTCTTTTCTCTTCATTTTTATTTTAGATAATTTTCGTTATATTCATTTAAGTTTGTAAATAGTTTATTTGCAGTGTGCAGTCTATTATTAATTTTATGCTATATATTCATTTCAGAAATATTTTTCTAGAATTCATTCTGTCTACATCTTGTATCTTTCACATTTCAATATTTGTCTATAATTTTTAATATACTATATAATTACTGTTAATAATGCTTTGTTTAAAGCAAAACAAAAATTCCATGTGTTTGCATAATTTCTATGGTTTCTTTTGTCACTGGGTTCTAGTTTCTCTGGACCATGATCTGATAATGTGTATGCAAGAATTTTAACTCTTGTATTTAGTTATGCATGCTTTATTGGCTATTTTGGAGAAAGTTCCATGTGTCACTAAGAAGAATATGTATTCTATTCTTGTTTATTCAAAGGTGTGGTTTGACTTTGTTATTTCTTTGCTAGTTCTTTTCATCTAGTTGTTCTGTCATTGTATGTAAGTGGAGTGTTGAGATTTCCCCATTATAATTGTGTTGGTGTGTCCCTCATCTTTTATGTCTAGGAGTTCTTGTTTTATGAAGTTATGTTCATTGGTGCATATATGATTTATAATGGTGCACATATATGTTTAGAATTGCTGTCTTCTCACGTTGGATTGTTTCCATTACCAATATGTAGTGTGACATTCTTTGGCTGTTCTGATATGGTCTGTATTAAAATCTGTTTTAGCGCCGGGTGTAGTGGCTCATGCCTGTAATCCTAGCACTCGGGAGGCTGAGGCAGGAGGATCAGTGCAAGTTCGAGACCAGCATGGGCTACAAAAGTGAGCTCAAGGTCAGCCTGAACTGCATAGTGAGACCCTGCCTCAAAAAGACAAAAAAAAAATCCATTTTAGCTAAACATAATGTAACTACTACTGCTTATTTTTAAGCTCCAGTAACATGGAATATTATTTTCCTTCTTTCATTTTTTTGTAGTTTATCAGTGATATTTTTGGCTACATATGTTCCTTATATACAGCATGTTGTCTATGTTTTGTTGGATTCAGTCTGCCAATCTGGTTCTTTTGGCTCTGGAATTGAGAACATTTACATTCAGATTTATTATTGAAAGTTATTCACTTATTCCTGTTTTGCAAAAAATTTTCTTATTGATAATTCCTCTTTCCCCTTTCTGACTAGTTTATTAGCCCACCTGATATATTTATTCCACTAGACCAGTGGTATTGAACCAATGGTGTGCGTACCTCAGCAGCCATGCTGAGCCCTCCCTGCTGGCATGTCAACCAAGTCACGCTTGGAGCCAAGCATCAAGTAGCAGTTGTTTAGTGGAAAAACCTCGGTATTCATGTTTATTTGTAGCATTGTGACTTTGTGATAAATAAATGGGCTGAGTTGGAATTTGGTTTTCCAAAGGTTCACCATCATTGAATTAAACTTTGCCATTGCTGGCTTCATTGTATTTGAGAAATTTTTGGAGTTTGATGATTATAAATTTCTTAGGATATTCTTTGTGGAAATAATTTATTTCTCCTTCAATTTTGAAAGATAATTTTGCAAGATACATTAATCAGGGTTGGAATTTATTGTTTTAAGGACTTGAAGTATTTCACAAAAAAAAGAAGAAAAGAAAAAGAAAAAGACAGAAATGAATCAAGAGTCTTCCGTGTTTGTGAATGAATAGCTTATTTCGAAGATCTGCTATGCTGGGACCGAGTGTATATGGGGGTGGGCAGTGAGTCAGTGGTGAGCACTATATTGTTTCCACTCATGTTATTTCTGTGTGTGAATATTGGATCCTGCCCTGCCTTCTGTGCTGGGCATGGCTGATCAGTGACTCCGTCTTGGGCGCATGCTTACTCCAGTAGCTCTAGTTCCCATGTTCCCATGTGCACACCAAGTCAGGGCTTTCTCTAGCTCATTCTGTAGCCTGTTGTTCGGGAGGTGCTCCTCTCCCAAAGCCCCTTTTGCCATATAATCTAGGCTATGGCACCTACTCTAGTGAAGCATGCATACATTGGCACATGGGGAAAGCAAACAGACCGCTGGGTTCTGTGTTGCATAGAGGTAGCAAGATAGGGGTTCAAGCTGCCTGAGGTATTTAATGCCAGCATTTTTTTAACCTATCTTTCTCTGATGACCACACACCCATTGACCTAGCTTTTTATGGAGAGTGGGGCGGGGCCTCTGTGGCTCAGCCTGTGTTGGAACTTGTGCGGATATTCTGTGTCTATCGTATACCTTCTCTGTGACTATCATTTGTGTCCACTTTCCACACAGTGTCTGTCAGAAGCACTCAAGTTTAGCTATTCTATAGCTTTCCTGAGGCTCAGTCTTAAGCAGTTAACCTTGTCCCCACATATCTCCTTATTAAAGCCTCTCAAATATGGTGGGTACCATATTATTTCTTCTCCAACTCTCCCATGCAAAAGGTATCACTTTCAAAGTAGAACCGTTTTCTGTGTTTGCAGTTTACAGTGGACACGGGCCTTTCTTGGGACCAGCACTGGCAGCTGTTTCAGATGCAGGTCCCCTTCCGTCAGAGCAGGGGCTAGTTCTTCTCAGGCTGCTTTGTTCTTTGCTCTGCACTGTGTGCAAATTCTCTAGCCTCTCTGCAGCTTCTAGTTTACATGTCAGACTGCACTCATTTCCTGGAGATATATGTCTTCATTTTTTTTATTTATCAAGTTATGGTTTTCCACGTATCTTCCTTCCAGGTCTAGGAAAGCTGGGTCTTATTACTGATGTCTGCGCCAGTATTTTAAATCTTACCTTCTCATGCATTTTAAATATTTTCTGATGATGGAAAATTTCTTTGCATAAGTTACACTTGACAGGCTACACCTTGGAGAACCTGGATTTGGGTACCTGGCATGGTGTTACACAAGATGGCTGCTTTGTACACAGAGGCAGAAGGAGGTGAATATCTACAGGCTAGAGTACTGGGTTTTATGGTTTCCTCTGTGCATCTTACAGTCCTTACAGATGTATGGCTGTGCATAGCCAGACACCTACAGCCTCCCCCTTGGCAGGCAGTGGATCAGAAGTTTTCCTCTGTGGATATTGGACAGAAAGAAGATCTACAGATACTGACGTCTGGGTTTCTCCCCAGTTAAAAGTTCAGACCCTGACATATAATAGTGGAAAATGTTTGTGAAAATTATCCCGAATCTACAGAAGTCTCGTGGAACATTTTTGCGCTTCATCTTAGGTATTACATTCATCCTCGGATTCCCACACAACTGAGGAACGCCCTAAATACGGACAGCAGCAACCAAAAAGTGAATAAAAGGAAATCTAACAATAAACAAACAATGCAAAAGCAGAAGAAAATGTAGACGTAAAATAAAACATCCAAAAACAACAAAAATAACCATGATCCATATTCTCACAAAGCAGATATTATACCTGCGAAACAGCAGAATATGTCTAGCAAAAGCAACAACAGTAAAAACCAACTACATACACACAGCACGTAAGAGAACCAGGCAGAACTCTTAGGACATAAAAATATGGTAGACAAAGTTTTAAAAATCAGGTGCAGAGTTGGAAGGCATAGTTGAAAAAAAATCTAGTGGAGAGGATGAATTGGCAGCATGATGGAAGTGTGGGAAGAGGAAGGCCTACTTAAGAGTCCTGACTTCATATACAGGAGCTGCAGAAGGAAAGAAAGGGAGATTTCAAGGAATAATTTATAATATTTCTTAAAACTGAAAAGCAATAGTCTTCATGTACAAAGTGATCATTAATTACATGTAATGAATAAAAGCCTCAGGTAAGGTGTTCATTGTGCTTTGAACGCATAGGGAGAAGTTTCTTTGAGATAAAAAACCAGGAGACATACACAAGGTGAACTGTGTGGGGCCTGGGCGCCTCTGTAGCAGCAGGGAATAGCAAAAAGGCAGGGTATCAATTGTCAACAGAATTTGGTGAGTGAAGAGTTTTGAACTCAGAACTCTTGATCTATTCTGGCAGAGGAAGTAATACCATTCTCTCATATCAAGATCTCATTCCCACAATCTGTGAATGTTAATATATGCATCAAAAATCATTTGCAAATATGATTGGGTTAAGGACCTTGAGAAGGCAAGATCAGCCTAGATAACCTACTGATGGCTGGGCCCCATATATCACAGGGGACCTTACAGAGAGAGGTGGCAGGTGCGCTGACAGCCAGATAGGTGAGTATGAGGAAGGAGAAGAGGGGTGGAGGCAAGTCACAAGCCTAAGTGAAACAGGTGGCTTCTGGAAGCAAGAGTGAATGAGGAAATGGAAGCTGTATTTTGGACTTCTGGTCTCTGGCACTTCAGGATACATTTTTTATTTTAAGCATCTACGTCTGTGGTAATCTATTAGAGTAGCACAAGAAAGGAATATACTGGCCAAACTGTGTCAAATGTGTGAAGTATGAACACTTTGTTCATACCTCAAAAATCACCTCTCTCTCTTTTATCAGGAATGAGCTAGAAAAGCGGTTCTACTAAGAACCCAGCAGAAGAGAGAATATGAGGTGTAGTGAGAAAGCAGCAGAAAGAAGAGAGATGAGAGAAATTCCTGTGAAGAGGGACAGGGCAGGCCAGATAGTTGGCTGCAGACTGTGGGAAATAGGCTGGAATGGACTGGAGCAATGCTAGACAGGGACGCAAACAGTGTGGTGGCTGACTGCTCAGGTTGAGGACTAAGGCTCAAGAAGCTCTTATGCCTCCAGTCCCATGCCAGTTTCACCAGGCACCAACCTGGCAACCAAATAACTCAACTTCCTTTTTGTGCAAAGTAGAAATAATATTTTTATCATGCAGGGATGTGGTGAGGATGGAATTAATACATACAGGAGCATTACAATAGCCATAAAATAGAGGCTCAGTGATTACCTTTTTCTTTCTAAAGATATTTTGTAGTTTTTCAGATAATTTGCAAGAGTTGCTGAGCCTCCTCTTCATGGGACAGTTATCAACAGTACTGTGGCACAAGTCAGCTATCAGGGTTAGTTACCATCACAGTCAAATAACTACGAGCCATGGATTTCATTAATATGGTGGCTTAGGTGTGTTGGAAGGCTAAGCGGGGAGATGGGGTGTACATATTTGCAGAGGAGGATGAGGTGGATGGATAGATAGTCTTATGATAAATTATCAAATTATAAAATTAAGACAGCAGTTTGAGCATATTATTTTGAACTAGCAAAAAGAGTTAATATTGATTATTTCCAGGGATTTTTATATTGGAGTGGGGCAAACTAAAACAAGGAACTATTGATTTCCATTACAAGCCCCATAGCACTATTCGACTTCTTAAATTATATCCATGCACACTTTGATAACATCTAAAAATTAAATAATTTTAACAACTATGTTAGTGAGGCAGAGCAAGCCACATAAACTTCATTATCAATAGTATTGCAATTAAAGTTCTTTGACTCTACTATGCAAGCATATGAGCTGTACAGATGAAATTAATTTTAGGGTTTTTGAAACTGTAAATATTCAGCAAACCTTTGGTTTTTTGATGCTTTATTTTTTATTTTAATCTTTTATTTGTTTGGTACAGGATCTCACTATGCAGCTTGGACTTGTAGTGCTCCTCCTGTCTCATCCTCTCCGGTGCTGGGATTACAGGCACGCATGGGCCACCATGCCTGGTTTCAGCTGCTGGCATGGAATAAGGTACTGGAGAATCAGACCCGGTCTTTCTACTTGCCAGTCAGGCACTAAGACCACAGAGCTATGTCCCAAGTCCTCTAACGATGCTTTAAAATCGTAGTGCTCAGCATGGCTGTACATTGTAGCCACCTAAATAATTTAGAAAGGTCCAGCAGTCACAGCTCTATTCCAGATGAATTAAATCAGTATGTTTGGAGTAGGATCCAACATCAGAATTTTAAGGGTCCCCAGGCAGTAACATTATAAGGCCATTTGGGGGACAGCAGTATAAAACCACTGGGAGTGCTGCTTGGTGTTATGTTTTATTTAATTGGCTTTGCAGTAAGCAACACTCCACATTTATCAGTTTGGTAAAAACAAGTGTATAACTGGTAGTCATTTGTAGAAATTATATACATGTATCTATGTGATGTGTATATATAACACATTGTGTATATACGTATACATACATTGTACCTATATACTCACACACCATATATATAGTGTATTTTAGATTTCAACCATGTTTGAACAATATTTTGCTTGTTTTTTTTAAATCATATATAGCTTAAACCAGTTTTTAAAAAGTTAATATGTGAGTCAAGTATCCAAATGTCAGAGAGCTAAATACTGATTGTTGTTGCTAAAACACACTGATCTGTATAAATGTAGTGATTTCTAATGAATTGATAAGTAATATCTAATTGTACTAAGAAGACACAGTGTTAACTGTGACATAATTCATACTATAGTTTATAAATCAGGTACAAAATCCAATAATTATAGGATAATAGCTATGCAATTACCTTAACTCCATATAGTAATTGCAGCATAATTTTGTCAATAGTTCACATCACAGACCCATAAAGAGGGCTGATATTACTTTGCACCCAGGAATTGAAAATAACTAGATGGCTGTAGTATTGGTTAAAGGAAGAATCAACATATCTGATCTTTGGCTTGGTTTAGGATTCACAAATCACCTAACTATTACCCAAAAGCTATTACCCCCAAAAAGATGACTCTTTCATTGTTAGGTCCCTGGAAAACAGATGTGTATCTCAAACACCACAGGATTCAGGAATTCCTTCTAAACCCTGCCTCACCATCAGGGCTCTTTGAAGTTCCGAGTTAGGGGACTGAAGGGTCAACTCTTTCTGGAGCTCTAGGCTGAGGTACTAGACAGATGTCCTGGACTTCAAATATGCTATTGCAATCATTTAAAGTGGTGACAGTGTATCAACTACAATACTGTATGTAGCAAGTTATTAAAAATCTCAGGTAAATAATAGAATCCAACCTCTTGGTTCCAAAACTTTTGTGCCAGATAAGGTTGACCAACCATTCTTGATAGACACTGTTAATTGGAAATCACAGAAAAGATCAATTTTCAGTAATCCCCCAAAGAGAACTCAGATTCCACAAAAGCTGTTCTTTTAAACCTAATGAGGCAATTACTGGCTCATCAAGAAAGCAGTGGACCTCCAAAAGAGATGCAAAATCCCTCGGGGCAGGCTTTGTAAATGGAGCCAATGATAATCTTCCTGAAATATTCAAACTGGGGAAAGGTGAAAGAACTCTACAGCTTGGATTTTAATGTGCTCTACAAAATATCTTCAATATTGTAGTAGCTTGGGTGGGTGCAATTTTTGAGAGGCCTGGCTGCTCCTCTGGCTGGTCATGCTCCTTATATGTTTGCACTCCTGGCCTAGACACTGTCTTTCGTGTTTCTTTATTTGAAGGCTTAGCAGAGATCTTTTTCATCCACCTCTGCCCAGGTCTCCCTATTTGGGGGATGGTGGCAGAGCATCTTGCAGTCTGGATTTTAGCTGTGTCTCCCAGTTCAATCTGTAAAAGGTTCGGGCCCTCATCTGTAGTGTGTTTGGGAGGTGCTGGACACTTTAGACAGTGTGGTCTGGTGGGAGGTATTTAGGTCCAAAGTGGTGTACATTGAAGGAGAACTTGGATCTCATCTCCTCTGCCTCCCTCGGTGCCTCCCAGCTGCCGTGTGGTGAACTGGCTTCTTCCACTATGCACTCTCATGATGCGATGGACTACCACAGAGCCAAAGCAAAGGAGTCAAGTCCCATGGGCAGAGGCTTCTGAAATTATAAGCCAAAATAAACTCTTTTTATTATTTTTTATTGTAAACTATTTATTTTTTATCTTTTATTCAATCTAATGAGAGAAATATAAAATAACAACGAAACAGTTTCAAAACAGGTTAGTAGGACAGTTATAAAAATTAATACATTTGCATATTGTTGTCTTCATAGTAGTTATTCCGAGGAAAAGATGTAGACATGATATCTTGTCTAAACACTATTAGTACAAACCTTTTTTTCCCATTGAACTAAGACAAACAGCTGTATATCCTAGCTGTCATATATATATATATATATATATATATATATATATATATATATATAATATTCACTACACAACACTCTCTTCAGCAACCAATGGATTACAGATGACATTAAGCAAGAAATTAAATAATATCTAGAATTCAATGAAAATTCAAGCACAACCTATTGGGATTTATGGGATGCAATGAAATCAGTTTGTATAGGGGAATTTGTAGCTGTCAACTCACACATTAGGAAAACAGAATGGGAACAAGTAAATATCCAAATGCTCCACCTCAAATGTCTAGGAAAAGAAGAGCAAACCAAGCCCAAAGCCCAAAGGTGGGAGGAAATTAGAAAGACTAGAGCAGAAATTAATGCAATTGAGACAAAGAAAACTATTCAAAGAAATAAAAAAGCTGGTTCTTTGAAAGATTGAATAAAATTGATAAGCCCCTAGTTACCCTCAACAAAAAGATGAAAGAAAAAAAATCTCAAATTCAAGCAGTAAGGAATGAAAAGTGAGAAATTATCACAGACCCTGTGGAAATTCAGAAGACTGTAACCTTTTAAATTTGCTGTAGCACCACTCTGAGGGGCGGGGTAATCAGGTAGTCTCTCAAGGCAGCAGTGGTTAAGACCCTTCCCTTTCACGTTTGGCTTGGTGCTTTGCTCAACTCCTTCTGACTTCTGACAGCCCAGTTTGTCTAGCTTTGCTGAACTGTTGCCAGCACTGTCTGTCACAGTCAGAGATAGCTTAACTCTGCCAGCCCCTTCTTCAGGGCAGGTGGAGTTAAAGCATTTCAGCCACCAAGCCACTGCAGTACCCAGGGATCAGCCTGCAAGGGCAGACCTTGGGTCCCCTCTCACTGTGGTCACTTACCTCATAACCCAGCTCCCAGTTCCTTCTACAAGGAACATTGGTGATACTGAAGATTCTCTTCCAAGGGCAGGTTTCCCCAAGTTCTAATGCAGGTCTGACACATGAGTTAATGTGTTAATTTAAAACAATCATAACTGCTGTGCAATTAATGAGTGCATCTCCCAAACGCTCTGATCCTATGAGTATTTTTCTTCTCAGTGGTAGTGATTAACTAACAACTTTTTTTTTTTAAGATAAAGCAAATTTTATTTTTTATGTATTTACTTTTTTTTGTGACCAGCTCAGCCTGCCCTAGGGGCAAGGCTGGTGTAGCATGTGGTGCTGAGGATCCAATTGCAATTCTTGTGATTGCCTAAGCTTGCCTTAGCAGGTGCTTTACACTGCTGAGCTATCTTGCCAGCCCTCAGGATTAACAAAATTAATCTCTAAATTATATTAAAAGAGGATGAACTAAGATCTAAATAGTTGGAAAGTTCAGATTTTAAGAAAAGTAATTGAAAGCCTTGTAGACATCATTAAAATCCTATAAACTAGCATTTGTCCAGGTTATATAGGCTACTAGGGTTCTTCTGTCATTTTGAAATGTTATTTTCCTAGAAATGAAACAGATTTTCTGAGTTAACTCCACTTTTACTTACTTATTCTGGTCTTTGGGATTGTATACAATGCAGGTGGGTTTATCTCCCCTTGGCCAAGACTTGAAGCATGTTTAGTGATGACTTGTAAGCCATAATAGGTTTTAAGAATTTTTTTTTTTCTTTTTTTATGCAGGGTTCCACAGCTCAGACTTGGCGTGATCCTCATAATTTCTGCCTCCCTAGTGCTGGGATTACAGGCATGTACCACCATGCCCGGACTCCATTGCCAATTCAGCCTGCCCTGGGGGTGGGGCCGGCGCCACATGCGGTGCGCCCTTGTGCTTACCTAAGCAAGTGCTTAGTCTGCTGAGCTGTATTGCTGACCCTCATAATAGGTTTCAGTATGACAATGAAATATGTACGTTTAGGAAAAAAATAGTAGCTCTTTTGTTAAGAATGCTGTTCAGATTTCTGTTTCTAGGTTCAGGGAAGTTGTTTAGGGTGAATATCATGCTTCATCATTGGTTTCTGAAAGCATTTATTTTAACTGCAGCAAGAAAATACAGATAATTTTAATTTTTCCACCTAGTAGCAAAGAGTCATTGATTTATGACTCTACCCCAAAGGGAGATATGCTCATCTCTGTGTACATGATGTCATTTCTTTACAGCAAATTCCTGGAAAAACAGTGAGAGGCCACTATGATGATCCTAACTCAAACCGTTTATGAATATATGATAAAAATAAAACCAGACTTCAGAGTTTCATGACTGAATATTGTACAAATACTCATAATAGAACAATATTTTTTTTTCCTCCTGGGAATATCCTTACATACAAAATAACACCACTTCTCCCCAAACTACCCAGTAACAGTAGTCATTTAGTAGGAGTGTAGGTGCTATCCATAGGTAATTACTACAAATGTAACTTAGAAAGCTTAGATGATTTAGCTACCTAATTCTGTTTAACAGCACTTGGTATCCAATAACAATTCAGTACATTTTTGGCATTTACAGTTGATTTAATAATCTTTTAATTGAACAAATCAACGTTTCTAATATACAAAGTGATTACAAAAGAAGGCTTGTTAGATTTTGAAGGAAAAGGACCACCAAAACAGCCTCATCACTCACAGCTGCTGTAAATTACATCGTCTTCTGGGGAGCAATTTGGCAATATGAATGAAAAATTGTATAAAATGTGTTTTTGTCAATATAGTGATTCCGTTTTAGGAGCTTACCATCAAAAATAACATTGCATATACCAAGATAAGTACGTGAAGGATATTCAATACAACCTGGTCATGCTACCAAAAACGGGAGGCAAATTAAGTGTTTAGCAGTAACAGGGTATGGTAGCATAAATTATATCCTTCAAGAGTGATAGTGCCAAATGATTTTTTTCAGAGCATATTGCCAAGCAAAAATTAGTTTTCAAAATGTATGGCTTGAAGCTATTTTCCAACACATACTTTTTTCTTTTCTTTTTTCGTTTGGTAGCAGGGGGATAGAACTCAGGACCTTGCCCGACCTTGGCTTCCTAGGCAGGCGCTTACGCCACTGAGCTATCTCCCTGGCCCCATTTTCCAATTTAAAATTATACTTTATTTGTCTGGCAAAAAGTTTGGTGAGGTACAAAATAATTTTTTTTTAGCTGTGCTTGTGTTTATATAGCAGAAGTGAGGATTGTTGTTTTTATTTTGTTATATGTATTTCCATGTCTTTCTATGAAAGCATTAATGGGTTATGTAATGATCTACACCAGAGATTATCTTTACAAACTTTATTATTAGGAAGTAATAATTATAAAAATGCATTTTAGGCAACAGTAGGGGTATATGAAATATTATTAGAAAATCAGCTTTGCTGCTTTATTTAGTGAACACTTCTACTGTACTCGCTAGAGTCTGACACTATTTTTGCTTTCCTTTTTTCTTCCCTACCTTTTCTTCTTTATCTTCCTTCTTTCCCTCTTTTTTAATTCCTTCCTTTACTTTCCTTTTCCCTTATTGTATTTATTGATTTGGGTAACAGACACATTTTCATATAAACTATATGAGTTTTATTGAGTGTATGCTGTAACGTACCACCCCCATAATGAGGATACAGAAAGGTTCACTCTCATCCTAGTTATCCATGCCCTAAAATCTCAGCTCCTTGCACCCACCAGTCTATCGTCTCTCCTTGTAGTTTTGCTTTTTTAAGAGAAATCATATCTATGTACAACCTTCAAAACTTGGCTACTGTCCTCAGCATAGTGCAGTTTAGATCCATCCAAGTTAAGTGTGTAAGTCATGTGCTCCTCCATGGCTATGTGACTACCGTCATATGGGTGTACTACAGTTTGTTTCTCCATGCACCACCGGGAGGTCACTTCCTATTTGGGGCAGTAATTATTAAGGTAGCTAAATCATTTACATACAGGGTTTTATGTGAGCATATGTTTTCATTTCTCTTGAGTGAATATTTAGGAATGAGATGACTCGCTCACATCAGTAACGTATGTTTAACTTTATCAACACTATAAAAGCATTTTCCCAAGTGAGTGCACCATTCAGGGTTCCCTTACGGGCGATGCAGTGGAGCTCTAGTTGCTCTTTCTTTGTGGCTGCAATCAGTATTGTCACAGTGTTTGCTTTTTGTGTTTCAATTTGCGCTTGTGACTTTAAATGTTTACTAATATTAACTCAACGCTATGAGATAATTAGTATTATTTCAATTTTACCCATGCAGACATTGAGACAAAGAGACATCAAGTTACTGTCCCAAAGTCACACAGCCAATCGTGACAGAGCTCAGTGGGAACCCTTTCAGGCTAACCTAAGAATGCTGCACATGCTCGTTTTTGTTTGTGTTTGGGGGGGGTGCACATTAGTTTTGTTTGAGACAGGGTCATCCTACATAGTCCAGGCTGGCCTGAACTTACAGAGATCATCTTGTCTCACCCTCTTGAGTGTTGGAATTACAGGTATGTGCCCTCATGCTTGAGTTACATCTGATCTTAATATGTGATGCTATGCTTTTCTTTCAGTCAGTATAAGAAAGGTTCGTTTTCCAGTGTGAGCTTAAAGGTGCATTTATTTATACTCTTGAAATGTTGATTAAAATTTATTGAATGTTTAATTTGCTCAAAATGTGCAGTGTAGTTTCACATAGGAGTATTCTTCTAAGTTTATTATAAAATATCAGGAGGTTGGTTCCTGGGATCTTTCCCAATGCTGTCAACTTGGTGGTAATCCTTGGTCCAGAGTCCTATTCTCACCATGAAAAAGAAAAAAAAAAACACACACACACACACAAATATTTTGGTATTCCTGAGATAGCCAAATTCAGCTATACCTGGAGAGCTTAAGATGTAAAAGTCACAAGAGACTGATATGTTACACATATGGAAGTGTATTCATTTATATTAAGAACCTAATTTATAGGAACCTAATGGCCAAAAGGAAAAAGTATTCCTTTCATTTGACAATGTATTTTCTTTCAACATCGAGCCAATTATAATCAGCCTCTCGGTATGCCTAGAAGCACAACTAGAGTGGTCTCTGATTTAAAGAAATCTGAAGGCTCTCAGCACTCAGTTATAAGACCAATCCCCATTAGTTTTTACCTGGAATCTTCTGTGTGCAGCTCCACAGTGGGTACCCGCCTCTTCAGAGCCTCGGGAAAGGACAGAGCCCGCCTTCTTCATTGTTCCACTCCGGAGGCATCCAGCTGCTCCTCAACATCTTTTCTTCTTAGGCATGAATCTTCCATCTAATTAAAATCACTTTCATCTTTGGTAATCCAGTATTTGTTGGTTAGCTCTTGTGGGCTAAGACTGATTGAGAGTAAGGGACGGAGTTCATTTTAGGAATGGCTCTCTCTTGTTAAGGTTTTGATATGTCCTTCCTTGGATCCACTTCCTATTGATGTTGTAGGACTTGCTCAGGGAAGCTGTATTTATCAGGTCACGCTGGGCCAATCCAGCATGCTGACCTGAAAAATCCATTCTTAGAATTTGGGTACTTGCTTTCTTCTCTCTCTCAAACACTATGGTTTCAAATCAAACCAATATGTGAATGCTGTTTAAGTCTTGTGCAATGCATTTTCTCTGTTGAGCTAAATCCACGAATTTTGTCTGACTGGATATCAACTGTCTGAGCATGTTGCTAGCCTCACAAAACTCAATATGACTCATAAAATCTGCCCTTATCCTCTCAGAAGCCAGCTTTAATTTTTTTTTTTTTTTAATGAGTCTAGGACAGGGTCTACAGGGTCTCACCTCATAGATTGGACTTGTAGTGATCCTCTTGTTTTCAGCTTCCCAAGCACTGGGATTAGGTGCCAGGCAACATGCCCAGGCTCAATCACTATCTCAGCATGCCCAGGGGGTGGGGCTGACACAGCATGCTGGGGATCAAACCCGAGCCACTGTGCTATGCTGAAGCAGACACTTGAGTCCACTGAGCTATCTGGCTGGCCTCCAGTTTTAATTTTTATTCCTTTATTTATTTGTTTCTTAAATAATGCAACTAGCATCATATCCCCCATTTCAGACTTTAGGCCTCCATTTCCGTTTTATGTTAAATGGGTTGACAAGTGGGAAAAATATATCTTACAAATCATTTTTTCCAACATCATTGCTGTTGGATGATGTAAACTTTTACCTTTTTCCACCTTGATATTAGAGGGACTGACATACTGAAGTAATTAAATCATTCTCCTTTTTTTCTATTTTTTTCCCCTTCTAATCTGTATGTTCAAGTACTGACATGGCTTCCATCAGATACCATACCAGGCATCTGCTATGTGATATAGAAGCAGTGTGTTTTCTTACTGTTGCTGTGCAGAATTTCTCTGGACTCTGTCTACCATTTTAAGTCACACGTACTTCATCCCACCTCATTGCTGCTTGTGGTAGACTGCATAATTTTGCCCACCCAAAATTCATATGTGGCAATCCTAAACACGACAGTACTGGCATTGGGAGATAGAGCCTTTGGAGAAGAAGGGCCAACGCCCTTCTAAAAAGGACAGTGGAGTGCTCCCCCCATCTTATGATGTAGAGAACACTACAAAAAGGTGATCAGCTGGGCGTGGTGGCTCACGCCTGTAATCCCAGCACTCGGGAGGCTGAGGCAGGAGGATTGGTGCGAGTTCGAGACCAGCCTGGGCTACAAAAGCGAGCTCAGGACCAGCCTCAACTGCATAGCGAGACCCTGTCTCAAAAAGACAAAAAAAAAAAAAAAAAAAAAAAAAAAAAAAAAAAAAAAAAAAGGTGATCATCTGTAAACCTAGAAGTATGCCTCATTAGCAAAGCTCTCAGTACTTTGATCTTGGCATTCCCAGTCTCCAGAATTGTAAGAATCAAATTGTGTTTATTTATGAGTCATGTCATCCAGGATGCCTTGTTAGCAGCATAGGTGACTCAAGCATCACTGTAGAGTTGATGTCATATGTCGATATCCAGTCAGATAAAATTCGCGGATTTATCTCAACAGGGAAAATTTCATGCACCCTTTTGTTCTGTGGTTGACTGTTTCCTTTGAATTTAAACACTTTGATGCATTCTTTAAATACTGAGCCTACATGCTTGAAGAATGCCATTCATCTATACTTCCTCTGTCACTACAAATTAACTCTACTTCATTCCCACCTGTTCTACCACTTTCCACCTGTCAGAACTCTTCTTTCTTTTCTCAGCATGAATCCACTCCTACTTAACTGCCTTTTACCCTCCTTTTCCTTCCCCTTTGCTAGTTCATCTTTCTGTGCTCTCTTAGTACCTTGATTTGCTGTGGGGACAGGTCAAGAACACCAGCTCTCTCTTGATTACAACCTTCAATAACTCCTGATAAAGCCAAATTCTTCTCACTTATCTAGATGAAATTTCAGCATGCTGACTACATATGTATTCTTAGCCTTAGTAGTCATCATTCTTTGACAGAGAGTCTTGTTCTATTTTAAATAGGGCTTTTGCTCTTGATATCTCATGACATATTCCTCTTGCTCAGCTTTGTTTAATGCTGGCTGCAAACTCAGAATATTATTTCCTCTAATCTATAGAAATTCTCTTTAAGCAAATATGGCTTTCTTCTAAGTCTGCTCTTTTGCCTTGATTGGAAAAGTCTTCCCTGTACCTTTTAAATCAGAAAAGTACTTTTTGGGAAGACCATATTATATTGGCTTAAAATTATTTATATATATCTTTGCTGTTCTGCCAGATTATACATTTATTGAAGGAGAAAATTAGGACATATCAGCTTTCAGACACACAAGCACAGCTGAATGGGGACTTTGTCACTGGAAGAGCTGATACAAATCTACTGAATAAAGGTTGACTTGAGGGTCACCCAGCCTTAAACAACAATCCCATTTTTTTTCTCCACTTATGAAAACACTTTACTATATGCTTTTCTTCTTCTTTTTTTTTTTTTAAATCCTATAAATGTAAATAAGCCAACATTATCAGGCAAACTCCACACTCTGTTCTCTTCTACCACCTTAAAGGCCTCTTTGTGGACTACTGTCCCCAGGATTCCACAGGCCCATCCTTTCCTGAATTCAGTGGTAACCATGCCGGTAGTAGTCCTCCTATCCTGCTCTGGCTATGTGGGAAATTCTTGACATAATAGTATGATCTGAAATGTCACAAAAACTAGTTTGTGTTGGCTCCCAGCCCACTGCAAACAGCAGGGAGAAACAACAGTGGTCTGCTCAATACTCTGCCAGTTAAACTGTGATTAGAAGGGAAACACCTGCTACCCAGAGAGTTTTTATATTTCACTTTCTGCAGGGGTCTATTCTAGACTTGTCAGCTGATTGCTTTGGGGCTAAGTTGGAAAAAATACATTCTCGCTCATTGTAGCTACCAGTAAGGAAAGAGTTGGCTCTGTATGATTAGGTCCATCCACAAAATAGGCCCATGGAAGGCAGAGAAGCACATGTTATGCTTTAGAACAGGAAAAAAAAAAAAAAAAAAAACAACAACACACCTGACTGTTACATAAAGGAATAGAACAGGGGCAATAGGAATCTCTGCTCTACAGCAGCCCTCGCTGTTATTCCAGGATATTTTCTAAAAGATTAAATACTGCATAGTAGTAAGGCGAATATATGGAGAGAAGAGATCTCATGTACTGCTGGTGGGAGTGTAAATTAGCACAACTTCCATGGAAACAGCATGGAGATTTCTCTACAAACTGAATATTGGACTACCGCACCATCCAGCAATCTTACTACTGGATGTAGTATACTGCACTACTACATATACCACACTACGCAGGTACTCATGAATGAAAACTTCCCATTATTTCTCACAAACAAGTACAAGTATTACATGTCACATCCAGGGCAAATGAAATCAGTACTCGAGACACTTTCATCCTCATGTTTATTGCTGTACTATTTACAACTGCTAGGACATGGAGTCAATCTAAATGACAATTAGCAGATAAGTTGATAAGGAAAAAAGATATATATACACAACAGAATACTCTTCAGTCACAAGAAGCACAGAATGCTGTCATTTGCCACAAGATCAATGGACCTGAAGGGCATCATTTTGTTTAATGAAAGAAGCCAAACAGAAAGGCAGGCTCTCCATGATCTCAGTCATGCATGGGAGTTAAGAGCACTGATCTCGGAATTTGTGAATGGAATAATGGTTACCAGAGACTAGAGAGAGAAAGAGAGAAAGCTATGAGGACAGGTCAGTCAGTGGGTTACAATTAGAAAGAATGAATTCTAGTATTTTATAGCACAGCAGCGGAAATAAAACCAACAACGTTGCCTTGCATATCTCAAAATAGGGGAGACGCTTCTGCATATATTCATGATAGCAATAATAAAAATAGAAGGCAATGGATGTTAATTACCTTGAGGTGATCACTATTCATATACTCATGAATGAAAGCTTTTCATTGTTGCTCACAAATAAGTACAAGTATTACGTGTCACTCAAAAAAGTTGGAAAACAACAACAACAAAAAAATCTGAAAGTAGAGGAGAGACTATAAAAAAGAGTAGAAGGGCGGGAGGCTATGACCAAACTCCGTATGCTCATATAAGGATATGTCTCAGTGAAACCCAGTAATTTGCACAATTGATGTGAGTTAATAAATATAATGAGATTTTAAAAGATGGCAACATATAATGCAAAATATGCATTCCTCCCACTTGCTGTATTTACATCATCAAAAGCACCAGTAAGTAGCAGTTTATAAGGCAGAGCATTTTCTCAAAATTCACAGCCCTCACAGAAGAGGCAGTGCGTCGTTTGACTTATGAGATATTTTTTCTATAATGTCATTTTTATTACTTTCAAATGGCCACAGTAAATATTCTGGGCTAACAAAATTTACCAGGGTATTTTGCCAAATATAGATCTTCATGTAAATGTATCAGAGTGATATGTAATTAACTTTTATTGTTTATATATCAATGTGAGCCTTTAAAGTGCTTAAAAGTACTTTGTTCCCTTAAATGATTTCATGAGTAATTCTGTCACTAGACTCTTAATTACATGATGACCTATGTGATAATTAATTTTACAAGTCAATTTGCCTGCGTTGGGCATTGCTCAGTTATCTGGTAAAGCACTATTTCTGCGTATGTCTGTGTGAGGATATTTCTGAAGGAGATTAGTATTTAAATCGGGACAAGGAATGAAAAAGATTGACCCTCACCAATGTGGCTGAGATCATGCAATCTTTTCAGGGCCTGAATAGAGCAGAAAGGTGGAGGAAGGGCAAATGAGCTCTCAGAACTGGGCCTTCTACCTTCTCATGCCCTGAGGCACCGCAGGCTTGGTTTTTTAAGTTTTTGGATTCAGCAGAATTACATTATCTACTTTCTTTGCCCTGCATCCTGTAGATGGCAGGTCATGAGACTTGGATTCCATAATCACAAAAACCAGTTCTTCTAGTAAGTCTTCACTTACCTAAATTTACCTTTTTCTGGAGAGCACCTGACTAGTACATTCTATTTAAATTTGTTGATATGAGGAAAAGCTCAGCTTACATTTTCTTACTATTCAGACTTCCTGATAAGTTATTCTTAGAATGTTTTGTACTTTAAGAGATACTAAGTAATGGGCTTCTATCAAAGTCTTTGAATTCATCAGTAAGCAGTAATTTTATTGAATATCTATCATGAGTAGACTACAGAGGGCTGAACAAAAGTGAGTAAGACATAGTCCTACTCTTGGGACTCTTGTTTGCTACCTGGTAGAAGAGGATGATCCCTTCATAAGTGTTTTTCTGTTTTCTGGGGGACTAGTTTTTCCTTTGCCCTCAAACCTTGATACACACTTAACTATTCAGCAACTACTGTTGTAGGTAGCTGAGTTAGACAGAAACGTTATAGGTAGTCAGATAGGGATAGGCCCTCAGTGGAGGGAACATGGAAGCCAGTACGGAAGCCAAGATCTTGCAACTGTGGGAGAGGCAGACACTTGTGCTGTGGGCCAGACCTCAAGATAAAAGATCAAACAAATGAGCCATACACCTCCCCAAAGGTGAATATTAGGGATTGGTACTACAAATAAGTATCTAAAACCTGGAGAGAGCCAGAGTCACTAACCCAACCCCCTACAGGAAGAGCTGCAGTTCTAAAGTCATACCTGCTTGCTACCTGACTCCCTTCCCCATTTGATCCTGATTTAATCCATTATTACTTGAGAAACAATGCTTGCAAACTTATTAGCTGACCATAGTTTCATCCCGCCTCATGTTTCCCACCTGGGACCTGTCTTTATAGTTTTGCTCTGTAAAAATCCCTTGAAAAGGCAGGTTCCTGGGCAACCCAGTCCAGTCCCTTCTGTCCCTCTCTCAGACAGAATCTTTCTTTTCCCTAGTAAATATATTCTGCTCTTAAGCATGTTGTCATAAAATCCATTCTTTGGTTTTCGAGAACTCAAACTTATCTCAAGTATCTTTCAAGCTGGAAGCTTCTTTCCCTCATATCATTATCACCTTTTTTCACAGTGGTTATAGTAAGAGACCCATTTAGGTTTGAACCCTGCCTAAAAGGAAGGCAGCCTAACCATATTATTACTTGGCCTAAGTGCTCATTCCATTGATCAAATAATTCAAAAGATATTAGAAATCTCAAACTAGCTTAATGACATGTTAAAAATCACAGAACAAGTGCAAAGGAAAAGAATGTGAGCTTTTTTTCAAAACAAAAATTAAATAGAGTTGTCGGAGATAATGGAGGTAGGGAAGGACCCTGACTTATGATAGTACCAAGTGACCTTATCAAAGAAGAAATCCTATTAGTGAGAGTGTCTTGACACTCTTCCATCTAGACGGGGCTGTGGCGGCCTTTGCCATATGACTTCATTGCATCCAATAGGATTAGAAAGAAAGAGCACAGAAATTTACTTTTCTTGCTGATGGAGAAGCAAAGCAAGGCCTGCTGTCTATGTTACATGACTCAAGACTCGAGTGGTCAAGTGGTTTGCAGTAGTTCTTCTCTTGGTCTGCAGCACCCAAACTGCCACCAGCACAGTCTGTAGATGGTGCTCTCTGAAGCCCTTTACCCTGTGCATGGATGAGATCGTATGGCACAAGAGGTTCATGTCTGGGTTTCATATTTACATACTGAGGTTCAGTGTCACCTAAGAAAAAGAAGTGACCCGGGATAAAAAGAATGGGAAACTGAAGTTTAATGAAAGAAATGCCCTTGAGAGAGAAAGTAGATGAAAACAAACTAGCACTGCTTTGAGACTTTAGTGACATTAGAACATCATATCAGAAATTTTAGTCACTAGAGGTTAGAGAAAGAATGGGTTTTGTTTTCTGCCATATTTATACTTCCCTGATCAAGAGAGATGGTTGACATTATTCAGCATCACATGTTGAAGATCAAATGTTAACCTATGTTCATGGAGCTGATGGTCTTGGTATATACCAAAACACCATGAGATTCTTTTCGGGGACAGGAATATATTTGTATAAGAAAGACACAGCTTTGGCTTGGACATCAGTATTCCTAGGTCCTTGACTCCCTTCTACCAGGAATTACTACTTAGTTTTAGGCAATCTTTCTGTCTGTCTTCAAACATGTCAGGAGTGGTAGAAAATAGGGTAGTATATGTGGGCAACTTTCTTATCTTTAGCTGGGCCTTGTGTTCATATTTTGTAAAGGCAGGGGAGGCCATAGACTCTGAAAAGTGGATTTTATGTTCACCATTACCTTAAAAATACAACTCATTTTGATAACAAGACACACCTCTGAGCTAATACGTTACTTGGACAGAATCTCATGCCTAGAAACGTTGAGGTCCAGGCTGCCACTCTATGCCATTGCTAAATGTATACCTGGTGACTCATCTTCTAAAGTCAGGACAGGTGCATCCTGGGATGTCCCTAGCCTTGCTCCGAGCCAGGCAGCAGGCACCCAGTAAGGGCAGATACTTGGATTTTAATATAACAACTCGAGCCAATTTACAGAAGTAATATGATTTTTCTAAATCATTGGAATTAGCAAGTCAAGCCTGAGAGTTACAATTAATAAGGGGCTCACGGGCCCTGATAAAATCTGGAAAATTCCAACTGGGGCAGGAGGAAAAAGAAAACCATACACCATCCACAACAGCAAGCATATAAACAAGACCCAAAACTCGAGGCATTGACATCCATTTTTATTGTGACATCCTTAAGGTCACCATGTCAAGGATGGAAGGAAATTAAAAGAAAGCTTCTCAGAGGACACTGCTTACAAGGATTCCTTTACTTATAACTTGTTAATTTTCACAGTACAGTGGCCTTGGCCTGTGAATTAAAGAAACAGATGAAAAAAATATTACGCCTTTAACTGCACTGGAGGCTCCTTGCATACTCCTGTGCCTTTTGATGAGAAACATTAAACATTTTTAATTTAGCACATCAATTTGAAAATCTAATTTTTTTTTTAATGCTTTGTAGCAGCAGACGCGTTCACGGTGCTGTCACGACCACAGAAGAATTATGAGAAACTTGAACCGCAAAAAGTAAATTAGAAAAATCTCATTTCAGTTACTCTAAAAAGAGGGGAAATTAGATTTTGATTAAAATCACTCACACATACAATTTTAGGTAAACTAATTTAGCAAGACTGACTATATAATTTTTTTTTCCTGGCAGTATGTCCTTTTATACTGGCTGTGAGTATTTGCACCCATAACCTTCCTGACCATTGATGGCTGAGAAAAAAGAAAGTCTAATAATGTGGCCTCTTGACCACTGTGTACGATGTCTGGTGGGGAGAGATTAAAGTAGTGTATTTGTCAATATAATCGGCAGAGGCTGGGAATGAATTAAGGCTCTGTACAAGCTGCTTTTAGTTGGTGCTCAGCTTTGCCTTTTCAAGTATTTTTTTGAGTTTTCAACTCTGATATTTTAACATTAAGGAGTGGTATGTCAGCTCATGTAGGAAATTAACTGCATCATTAGTGCTGCATAAGGCAAAGATCAGGGCCAGAGGCCCTAGTCTGAGTTAGATAAATGCTGCCACTCTGCAGTGCAAGGGGAGCGCAGCTCTGAGCGTCATTCATCCAGGCCAGACCCACGTCCTTCACACAGATGGCATCCGGTGAGGTGAAAAGATGCACACTGGAATGTTCTGTGAACTGTAAAGTGCTAGACTAATAGTGTCCATGGTTTTCCGGTATCTGAGTTTGACTTACTCAAATCGCAGTGAATGGATCTAGATTTTAGCTATTGAGCGTGTATTACCAAACTCATTTTGGAAATAGCATTGTCAATACTAAGAACTTTTAAATTAAAGCAAAAGATGCACTCTTAACTCTCCAAAGAAGCATGAATGGCTGCTGTACAGAAGACAGTGTCCAACATGGACCTCTGTCCTCAGTATGCACAAGTCATGAAGTCTTCCTTGAACCTGGCAAAGAGGCGCCACGAACTGTGCACAATGCTAGGGGTCTGAAGGCCTTTGTGAAAGGTACTACAAAATGCAGAGACATGGCACTGTTTAAAAAGAAATAAACTGCAGAGTGACAACGGGTAGAAGGTACATAAGTAGCTGAGAGCCAAGGAGGCTGAGGAGAGAACCCGCGTTTGCATGTGACTGTTACCAGCTCATGCTCCCCATGTCGGTATTCCACACACAGGACATGGTAATAGGGACACGGTTTTTATCAATACATAGGGCAGAAGAGAAGGGAAAAAAATTAGAAGACAAAGAATCAGTTTGGCAATAGAAGTAGAAAGTTAAGAGAATAGAAAGGAGAGGAAGGCCCAGGAGAAAAGGAAAGGAAAAGAGAGGAAAAACCATGAAGCTAGAGTGTCAAGGAGAAGGGAGGGAGAGGCGGTGGGGTTTTCTTAGCCAGCTCAGCCCATCTTATGGTGCTTTGAGTGGCTAAGTGTCAGATACTGCTTTCAGTCAGGAATGCCAGGAACCTTCCTCAGACTTTCTATAAAAAATGTGTTTGGTTGTTTCAGGGTCTCTCTACACAACTTGGACTCATGGTAATCCTCTTGCTTTCAGGCTCCCAAGCGCTGGGGTTACAGGTGTGCCACACCACACCCAGACTCTGGCCTGCTCAGTGTGCTGGGGGGCGGTGGAGGGGTGGCACAGTATGTGGTGCCAGGGATCAAACCATGTTCCCTGAGCTTTGCCTAAACTTAGGTAAGCAGGTGACTTTGTGAACTGAGCTATCTTGCCAGCCCCTCACACTTTCTTTTCTTTCTTTCTTTTTTTTTTTTTTTTTG
>PVJA010017968.1:0-40796 GCA_004027025.1 Myocastor coypus | reverse complement strand
TGCTGTGGTACCTGTTGACCTACTTCCCCTTTTCTCCTTTTTCCCCTCCTTGCCACCTTCTAGCAATTAGTAGTCTAGTCTCTTCTGCTTTGAGATCAGCTTTTTCAGCTTCTACCTATGACAGAGAACGTGTGGTACCTATCTGTGTATGTCTGACTTAGAAGCCCATTTAGATGTGTGTGTTTCTGCCACAACATCTCTTCAGCTCTGTTCTTAATAGGACTTTCTAAAATTATCCTTTCACCCACTGGCCCAATCCACACTGCTGAGAATCACCAGAAATTTGTCAGCTCCCCATTCACTTGCTGTGTTCTGTCTCCAAGGCCTGTTGAGGCTATCTATGAAATAGCCCCTCGTCTTTGTCACCTCTGGCATTTCTCTGGGTCACCACACTTGCTGAAACCTAGATCTGATCATGTCTCCCATGCATTGCCACTCCCTGGTGATGTAGCATATATAGCACTGGTCTGAAGAAACTCCTTACACTGGTGATAAATGTGTAAGTGCCAGCTAAAACTATGTTCATGTCAGACAAACAGCAGGCCCTTTCCAGCTTCCCTGCCCTTCCCTAGGCTAGGGACATATTGCCTGGACTTTTCTCCATCACAGCACCTATGACCACGGTGCCTGTCACAGTTGTCTCTATACTTGCTAGTCTCTCCCACCGGGCTGGAAACTGTGGGACTTAAGTGTGTAGACATTATGTTTGGCAGACTACATTTCATTCTGTTTTTTGTTTTTTGGTTTTTTGGGTTTTTTTTTTGGCAGGACCAGGGTTCAATGCATTTCATTCTGAATGTCTGTTTTGCAACAGTCACTCTGTATGGTGTCTTGCCTAAAGAACTGAGTAAAAATATTTATATAAATTTTTCTTTTCTTACATGTGGGGAGATAGCTCCGTGGCATGAGTGCTTTCCTGGCAAGGGCAAGGTTGCGAGTTCGAACCCCAGTCCTGAAAAAAAAAATAAAAGTTTTTCTTTTCCTTGATGTATACCTCTTTGGAAGGGCAGACTCCATAGTTACAGAGCCATGAATCTCTTCCTTGATGGCCTCATGTTAATTTCCTATAGTTGCCATAACAAATTACCACAAACCTAGTAACTTCAAACAACACCTCCTTGTCATCTGACAGCTCTGTAGAACAAAAGTCTGGCAAGCATTTCCAAGGGATAATTTTATGTATTTTCAGGGTTGCCTTCCTTTTGGAGAACCTAGAGCTGAATGTACCACTGGACTTTTCTGGCTTCTAGAGGGTAAAATCATAGCACTGTGGCACCTCCTTCGCTTCATCTCTTTCATCATCGTTTGCTTCTGTTGTCACCTCCTCCTCTGACTGTAGCCAAGAAAAGGTCTCCAGTGTCAAAGGCTTGTGTGATTAGATTGGTCCCATCTGGAGGATGAAGACACACTCTCCACTTGAAGATCATACGATTTGCAATCTTTGTTTCTCCATCCTCTTTGCCATATTACCCAACATTGTCATAAGTTCCAGGGACTAAGGTGTGTGCGTTACTGGGGTTCGTATTCTGCCTAGCACAGGCAGCAATGTGAGGAGCTGAATTCCACATAGCAGCCCCATTCCAATGCTGCTCACACAGTTGTAACACTGTACAACTTCGTACAACATAGAAGCCCCTTCCAAAATGAGCCCTATTGTTTATTAAACTCAAAGAATTTAATTTTTGCTTCAAAAAGTACAATAGGGTTCACATTCAGATGTCTTTTCTAAAATCATGCTAGAACTTATCTACTGGTTAGGTCTTATTTTCAAGGAAACATGATAACCAGCTGCGTTCTCTCTAGACTGAAATTATGATTTAGTCACTTCCCTGTTCCCAGTGGCTGGCCCAGGGGTCAGCCCAGGGGAGGGGCTCAATGCCTATTGACTAGAAGTCAGTAAATAAAATAATAGCTCACAGAAGGGCTTTAAAAGTGTCAACCTCCTGATTCAGCTCAGAAAATGAGACTTTGTTGAGTTTTGAAAAAGTGTTAAAAAAAACAATTTTGCAGCATAATTGGGGGTCCAATTGCTATTTATCTTCCTTTCTTATATTAAACCAGCTCGGAGACGGAAAAAAAAGTCAAGCAATTCCCGTTATCTGAAATAGAAGTCGTCCAGATTTTTCAGATGAACAAAACAGGTCTGCCTGGTCCACATGGGAACACAGCTGTATAGGAAATTCAAATGAACAATAAAACAAAATCATACAATAAAGCCTTGTGACTCCCAAAGCAACCACGAATTGAATTTTGTCAAGTAACTTTTCTAGGATTGGTATTGAAACACACAGAGAACCGCTCCAGTTCCAAAAAATCTAGAGAAATTAAACCCTGTTTCCAAGAAGTGCAAAAGAAGTAACTTGCACCACAAAATAACTATGTCTCAGCACCAAGTAGAAAAGGAGCAGACCTGGTGCCTAACAGGGCCACAGACACCAGGACTACCCCCAGCTGCAACCGCAATATGGGCGCACAGCAAAGGAGAATTCTTTTGCTTGGCAGAATCAGCCAGAAATTTTCAGGTCTTGTGGAGTTCAGGCTCCACCGTGAACGTTTCAGCTAAGCCAGTTTTCAGTTCCATCTCCACTGTGACAGCCCCTTGGGATACGTCCAGCTTGCCGAACTGGAGATTCCGAAGGAAAGCTCCCCAGAGGGCTGCACCGTCTGCAGAGTTTTCCACGTTTTATTCAAATAGCACTTCATCAGCAAAATATTCATCCTCAGTTTCAAAAGTTTTCTGAATCCCAGAAAGAATATTTCAATGTACATCATATCATCTGATCCCTTAACAGGTCTGGCAGCTACTTGGGGCCAGAATCATAATCCAGTACCTACCACAGTGCTTGGCACATACTCATAGCTCAATAAATGTTTACTGAGTCTGTGAACTGTCATCATTTTATAAAGGAAGAAGCAGGCATAGAAAAAGTTAGGTGGGTTCCTCAAAGTGCCCAGCGGCAGGTGGAGCTAGGACTCTGCCTTCCCAGCTGTTCGCCTATCAATTCTCCCATTCTGCTTCGCTGGCCTTCTAATTCTGGATGAAACAAGTCCGGGAGGACATTTCTGTCCTTGGCAACAGGCACTCACTGACCAAAAACCATAAACCAGGCCTTTTCACCACTCTTTGCTCTGTGTCCAGCATCTGGCTCTTTCAAGTCTTGGTTTCAATGTGCCCTCTTAAGCAAGGACTCTAGACTGCCACTTCTGAACGTGCCCTGAATCCTTGTGCTCATTACCTGCTGTCACACTTGCCATTTGGAATGTCTCCCCAATTTTCACTTTTTTTTCTGGCTCAGCCTGCCCTGAGGGTGGGGCTGGCACAACATGTGGCACTAGGGATCGAATAGCTGTCCCCTAGTGGCCTGCCTAAGCTTGACTAAACAGGCCCTCTGGACCACTGAGCTATCTCGCTGGCCCTTCATCAGTTTTTATGGCTCTCTCTGTCTCTCTCTGTGCGTCTCTCTGTCTCTGTCTCTGCCATGCATGTTAGGGTTGGCTCGCCCACTTGCTCACCCTGGAATGTAAATTCCCCAAGGGCAGGGTGCTGGCCCAGAGTTGGTGCTGACTACAGCATGACGGTGTGCTGCAGCCATGATACCAATCCCAAATGGTCTCAGCACACTCAGAGATGGAGAAGAGTGGAACTCTGGCAAGGATGTTTGGAAGACAGAAAGGGAATGACGTTTATCCTGGGGAAAGGAAGACCAAAGGCACTTGCACCAGTTCCTCTTTCCCTATGCCCCAGCAACAGGGAAAGGTAGACTTTCCCTCCTGGTGATCCAGAACCTGGGAAGGGGAGGCAACTTCAGGGAACAGGTTTTGTTTACAGTACTCATTATGCTCATAACTATACTACTGTCTTTCATACTGGTATACAGATGTGAGCGTAGTCATACATCCATTCTAGGCCTTGCACATGTGGCACAGCACATGTGTTTTTGTCACTCAATAGATAACCTGACAGGAGAACTGTTGAGTGGACCATTAACTATGGTCACTGTCCACTCTGCCCACTCCCTCACTTCTCTTCCTTTTCACTTACCTTGAAATTCAAGGTGAAATAGCACTTTATCGGGGTAATCACCTCCAATTCCTACAGCAACACATTACAGTACCCCTTCACACTGCCTCACATTTTTCCATCAAAAAATTTATAATTGCTGTATTCAAGATTTGATTCCTTAAGTTCACTTGTCCTACTAGGAGACAATTGGGCCTTCTTAGCTGAATGGCTTGCAAGAACGCCATGAAATAGCTATTTGTACTCTTATAAAGCACTCTTCCAGAGCCAGGATTGCTGGTCAGTTGTGTGTTGCTGTTCTATGTGTTGAAATGATGGGCCTAAACCTAGAGGCTAAAGTTGTCTCACTGGCCAGTGCTGTACAAGAAGCACATAGCAGAGCCTAGGTTTGAACTCCTCACTGTGTAACTCCAGAGTTGAGTCTTTCACTAAATGATGTGGATACAAAGCCACTGTTTATGATTGCAAACTGCCATAGGAGACAGATGGCCCTGTTTCTAGAAAGGCTGGGAGGTAGAGTGTGAAGGAATGCTGTTAGCTAGGTTGCCTTACCCAGGGGCCAGACCTGTGGCTAAGAATGTGAGAAACTTCCTACCCAAGGGAACTCATATCCTATACCTAACAGGATACCAAAGGGAGGGGCAGAGCTAGGACTGTGCCCAACCCTGTCGTGATGACAAGGAGGTAGTAGGCAGGAGGCTTGAAGTCTGCAATTCCCTTCATTAGTCTGGCTGTTCTCAGAATGGATTACTAAAGCGTGGAACCCATCTGTGGAGCTAGCAGAGAAATGGGTTACAAATTTGGGATTTGGTTGGGTATGGTGGCTTCCATTTGTGATCCCAGAACTCCAGAGGCTGAGGAAGCTGAACTACAAGTTTGATTCCAGCCTTGGCAACTCAGTGACTTAGTGAGACTGTGTCTCAAAATTTAAAAGATACAAAATTTAAAAAGCTGGCACATAGCTCAATACAAAAGCCCTGGGCTCAACCACTAGTATTGGGGGAGAAAATCTAGACTTCGAATTCAGACTGGATTTCAGTCTTGGCTTTGTGACTAACTACATATGTGACGGTATCTGTGAACCATGTTTTCTTTCTGTGAGAAGTGAATGTACTCTCACGGCATGGTTAAGAATTAAATAAAATGCAGATTAAGAAATACCTTATATACACCCTGCCTATACCTAAGAGGGGTTCAGTAATGCGAAGCAGAGCTTGCTGGGGTGGTGTATGCCTATAATCCCAGTGCTCTGAGAGGCTGAGGAAGAGGAATCACATATTCATAAACCAGCCCAGGCAATTTAGCATGACCCTGTCTCAAAATACAAAAAAAGTTCCTCTGGATATAGTTCAGTGTGCATGACTTGGGTTCAGTGTCTAGCTCTGAAAAGGGAGGGGAGAAGCACTGCAATCATTTCCAATACATTTTCAAGCCTCATTTTGCACCCTCTTGGTGGTGTGCTTCTTTTCGTAAGCCTTCTAATAAGTCAGAACAACTCTACATCCATTGCCTTACCTCCAGGCACTGTCAGGTTAACTAATAAGACTCGCCCAAAGCTACCATAAAGCTTTGTGTAGAGATAAAATGAGTTAGTTCAAGCAAAGAGCTTGTTGCACATAAACTCTCATGTGTGGCTGTCACCAGGCTGTGAGGATGCTGGAGCGGGTGCTGACAAAACAGAATAGCCTGGTGCCACTAAACCGGACTACACCAAGTTCCTACCAAACATCTCATGTACAGAAAGGGAGCCGTATCTCTAACCTGGATGGAGCATTATGTGTGCAGTCATGCTTGCTTTCAATCCTTGGAACTGTCTCACAAACTGGACACAGAACCGACTCTCCCTTATGACAGAATGAACATGTTCATGACATTCTCTCCTTCTGAGCTAACAGGCTACACATCAATGTAATGGAATTCTACTGCATTCACCTTGATTTCTTAAATGATCCAACTGTGACCATAAGTAAATATATCCCAACCTTGCCTATAAGCAGCAAAATTTTACCACCTCATAACTTCATTTCTGTGAGGTTTCTGTTTCTTTTTTAAAACATCAGCCATCCTCCATTTTCCAATAGGTACACAGGTAGAAAAATAAATGAAGTCAGTGCTCCTTATGTCTGTCTAGAATAAGTTGTGACTCAATATGGTGAGTGGTTATTTGCAAGGCTACAATTTTAATGACAGCTTTTCCTAAAAGAAACCACTATAACATCTGTCCAAGTACTCCAAGAGAAAACAAAAAATACATAAAGGTTAAAAGTCTATTAGTTCAACAGCACATTGCCAAACACAGACAACTAGGATAAATGCCAAGAGACCTTAAAAAACAACCTCAAAAGATGCAACATTCAAGTCAATCAAACATGTAGGTTCTGCAATCAACAGAAAACAGGTCCAAGAGCAGGGGGTACTTCATCAAAGTTCATTCAGGTGTCTCAATCCGATAGGTGTCTGAGCAGAGATGGTTTTCCCTTCTTTGCCTGGAGATGTGTACATTGATTTGAGAAGAGACTCTTCCAGATGCTGATATAAGCATGGCAGGCTTGGTTCCCCTTTGATAAAGTACCGAAGGCAGATCTAGAGGACTCAAGCTTTATCAGTTTTCCTAATGCATGCTGAAACAGATGAGTTATAGAATTTGTCATGCTAAGTATTTACAGCCATATTCATAAAGTGAGCTCAGTAACCTGACAGAATAAAAAAGGTAGTTGTTAAATTATTGTATAACCTTTTACAACTTTGATAACTCTGTGGGTAAATAACGCTGACAGTCAAAGCCCCTCAAACATACATTAACAAGAAATTACCGCATGAAAAGGCACACATCATATAAAACATACACTTCACAGGAGGGACTCCTGCATGGCAGGAAAGTTGCTATCACTACATAACAGATGGCTATGCCAACAGTCAAGGCTGCCACTAATGGGTACAACATGAAAATTCCCTTAACATTTCAAGGAGTGTTTATGAGAGCACAGAACCCTTTTGAAGAACAAGTATGTTTTGTTTGAAAGTATTTTTTGGTGGAAAATTTGGACATTGCATTAAATAAAGTAATGTTCTAATTGGGTAAGATTTAAGGCAATGTTACTCAGACCTGAGGGAGAAAAATTGACAAGGTTGTACACTGTTCTTCTGCATCATTAGCAGAAGCAACATCAGAAAGTATTTGCCTTCCAAATGTTCAATGCACTGTTAGATATTTCGAGCATTACCAAATAGAATGTACTTGCATACTATGAACATCAAATGGCAAATTTTTCTGTGCTCTTCCTTGAAAACTGTAAAAATAAAAACAGACATGGCAGCTTAGTTATCTAATATTAAAAATAACATTTCAACGAGGACAACTATACCCAGTGCACACAAAGGAGCTACCTTACCACAAATGCTCCAGAGCGTATCGCTCTTGTGACCGCCTTTGGTATAGTATGGCATGATCATGGATTCATAAATTAACTTTTTCACATCTACTACGGACTAACAAATGACATGATACAGTAAGTGTAAAAATTTTACATTTTGCTCCTGTTTGTCTGCTGAACAGCAGCGATTTAAATTGTTATAAAAACTTCTGACAACAAAGCTTGCTATACAGATAAAGTACATGATCAAAAATTAAGCAGCAATTAGATTTCTTATTTAAATTTATCTGATATATTTACACATTTGGGAAGAGAGACCACTGACATCACCATCCTCTTTACTCTGTACTTGCCCTCTGCCCCCTCTCCACTTGCCCAAGCCCCTCCAAATGGGAATCAAGTGCCCTGAACTATATACACCTGTACTTTGGCAAAGCCAGCTAGCTGGATGCGACTCCTACAGTCTTGGCCTGGAAAGCAAAACACTGAGGCCTTGGAGGTCCTCTGCAGCCTGCTCTCAAAACAGCAGTGTATGGTGGTCAGTGAATCTGTTCTTCCATAGCAAGGGGGGAAAAGGCCCCCACACTTCACTCCCCAACCTCAATGGGGAGGAACAAAATGCTGTCAGTTCCTTGCACCACAGCGGGCCACCAGAGAAAAGGGAAAGAAAAAAGCCATGACAAAGGCAGCAGCAATCAACAGAAGTTTCCCACAAAGGAACCTCTCCTCCCTGGGTTCCCTAGGAAATAACACTCCCCTGTCCCTCTCCCTCCCTCGCCACACACACACACACACACACACACACACACGCGCGCACACACACGCACAAACGCACGCACATGCGCACACGCACATGCATGCACAGACACAAATTAATTCACATCACAAGAACTTTGTACTCTGGATAAGTGTCAGGTAAATATAAGAAAGAGAACATCTGTCACTTTTTATACCTTAACTGAGACATAAAACTAATAGAACACACAACGTCACTGTGAAAGTAACTTTCTGAAACAGACCCAGCCTACATTGTGCAACCATCAAAACTTAAAAGGAATAGTTTGCTCACCATCTGCCTTGTACAGGATATTTATATTCTTTCTATGCCATATAAATAGCATTTATATAGCTTACACATTCAGAGACATGCACTAGGACAGTTTAGGTAGTACAAATTTCTTCACAATCACATGTGCAAATTATACAAATCACTAAGTATTAATAAGCTTAGGCCGGGCTATGTCTCGTATCATCTAAAGAATTTAGTGCAGGTTCAGAATCATCCATTGGAAGAACCAGGCGCGTCCCTCGGATGACCAGTTCATGGTCTCCAAAAGCAAGCTCCCGATCCAAGGCGTCTTCAGAGCTGTTGCCCATGAACCTCCTTGGACCACTGGACGGTGCTGACTCAATGTTCACAGTAGAATCCCCGTATGTCAAACTGATATCACCGTCATTCAGAATCAGATCGGAATCATCGTCTTTCAATTGCTCCTGGTTCTAAACAAAATAAAATAAGGTTATGACCAGTTTCCAATAGAACTTTTGCAATTTTCTATTTCAAACTCTTTAATGGAAGTCCACTGCCCTCATGGTAAAATCTGAAGTCCTCACCTTGGTTCATCAGACACAGTGCAATTCGGGACTTTCGGCCTTAGCTTGCACCACTCTTTGTCCTTCCCAGCCCACCCCTTGTGTGCCAGCCAGCTAACCAGATATCTCTGGGGCTTTTTCTGACCTCCAGCTCATTCCACATGCCATCCCCTCCACAACCAGCACCTATGCCTTGCTTCCTCCTCAAGTCTTTCTTGAACTTTCAGGTCTGCATTCCATGGCCCTCTTGCCATGCTCTCATGGCATGGTGCCCTTGGCATCTCACTACTACAGCAGCACCTGCTCCTGCACTCAACAGTCTGATCCAGGGGGCTTAGAGTGTGCAGGGAAAGGGAGGGGCAGACCAACGCACACATGGTTATGATCCACGACTAAAGGTTACCTCATCCGACTACCTGAGATGGCTCGGCACACACAGAAATACAGATCAAATCCTCATGGTATACTTGTCTCCCAGCTTCTAAGCTCTGGTTTCATTTCCTTGTATCTTTTTGGTTCTAATGGTTGTTTAGTTAAGCTGTATTTATTTATTTATTTTTTTGTTTTTAGTGCCAAAGTCTGAGACCAGGGCTTTGAGCTTGCTAGGCAAGTGCTCTACCACTGAGCTAAGTCCCCAGCACCTAAGCTCTGGTTTGAATGGAAACTTTGAGGTAAAACTAGTAAACTTAAAGTTCTACACAAGAGCAAAAAGTAAAAATTACAGTAATTTTATTAAATAAAAAGGTATGTGTATGTGTTGAAAGTACAGAAATACATTCAACATCGCTCTGCATGATAGCACTGTTGGTATATTTTATTTATATGTTTCTCTCTTCTCACAAAATTGCTGTTGCTAGAAATTTCCCTACATATTCAAAGACAAGCAAATGCAAATTAAAAAATACAACCAGGCCACCAAGCTAACAGAATCCTCTCCTAATTTAGTAACAACAGGAAGTCTAACCACTGCCACAATGCAGTAAGGTAACAAAGTTCTGTGGCTCCAACACAGGTCAGCAGGCCCCTGATCACCTTCTAACCTTTTCGTTCTTGTTGAAGTTTGAGTCAGTGTCAATCCAATTTTAAAATGCTCCAACTACAACAAAACTTAAGAATAAAATAAAATAACATGACATAAAATAAAAATGCTCCAGCAATTTTATCTTCAGAAACTGTCCCACATACTTTTGTCTCTGAGATTTATATATAAAAGTATATTAAAATTATGTAATCACAATAGCAAAAAAGGCATCAACCTAAATATCTTGTTTGTACAAGACCAAATAAGTAAATTTCTACTTAGCTACAGATGGAATAGTATATCAGCATGAAAAAGAAGCTAACAGATATAATGTACTTCTACGATGTATAAGTGACTGAAGAAATATAGGAGTGCAACAGTATACACAGTACCATCCCACAGTGTGTAACACAAAGCCATGCAAAGAAGTTTGTATGGATAAAATATATCAGGAGGCATCTACCATAAGACTGCCTCTGGGGAATGCAAGAGTAAAGCGAATTTCATTTTTCACTTTGGATATTCTGTACTTTTTAAGGATTTAACTATGAGTTACTAGTTTTATAAGTTAAGTAATTAATAACACCAATGGTATAAAAATGCAGTTTGATGGCTGTTATGGGGTTAAAACTTTATTGTCCCCTGGAGATGCTGAAGGCCTACCCTCAGCACCTGTGTTACCTTGTTTAGAAATGGGATCTTATCTGGAAGTAAGTTGGGCCCTGATCCAACACAACTGATGTCCTCATGAAAGAGTGAAATCTGGACGCAGACAGGAGTGTGCACAGGGAAGGAAGGCAGAGACTGGGATGATGTGTCCAGAAGTCACAGAATGCCCCAGGTTGCCTGCAAAGCCCCTAAAGCTAAGTGAGGCCTGAAGGGACCCAATCCTGCACACACCTTGACCTGAGCCTCCTATCATAGGAACTCTCATGGGACAATATACTGAAGATGGTCAAGGCACCAGTTTCTGAGACTGTTATACCAGTGCCAGGACTCTCATACAAGGCTGTGGCATGTTTTGCTACATTCTGCAGGACACTCGGTTGCCTTCTGGAGACAGCAAGTGGCTGTTTGGAGCCCAAGAGCCAAGCATCACTGCCTGAAGGAGTAGAGCTGGCTGAACCCTCTGCACGGCCATGTGAGCTGCCAGGGCACAGCAGACACGGGCAGTGCTGGAGAGCATCCCTGGGCAGCATGGGGCACGTACTCTCCCCATTCCCCCCACCTCCCCCACTCCCACCCCTGGAGTGCTCAGTCAGAACTGTACACTGACTCAAAACAGCTCCCAACCCTGGCTAGGTGCCACTCCCACACTGCCTACTCCACTCCACCCATCCTGAGTGACCTCTTCTCACGTGGTACAAAGGGGGTGACAGCTAACTGAGGGTACCTGCCCTCTTCAAGGTTCTGAGCAGTCTGCTTGAGTGGTCAAAACGACAAGGCCTCTCAATACTAGATAAGGTTAGTTTCAAGTCAAAGGTTTAAATAATGAAAATATTTACAGTTTAGAATAATAGTGTATATACTTTTCTTAAAATTATACATTTTTTCTTAAAATATTTACCACATTAACAGTCATATGTCGGTAGCTAAGGAAAAAATATGGACTGAACAGGGATCCACACATCCTAACAATACAGAAGATAGGCAGATAAACTTGGCCTAACATGTAATAGTAGGTATGAACAAAGTTCCTATGGCAAGGGCACCACTAGAATTTGTTTTAGAGGACTGGCAGTGAGCCCAGTGGTACAGTATGTGCCTAGCATGTGTGAGGTTCTGCATTGCATTTTCAGTGGTGCAAAAAAGCAGAAATAAAACCTCAACACCCTCATGTATAACTGAAAGCTTATACATTTAGTGTTGACCTAAGGCCACATACCACAAACTGAAACCCAGCACGGAAAAAGACTTACTCAGATTACACACAGGAAGGTGAAGTAGTAGCCTACACCTGTTACCAAGTGATGTTTCAAAGGCAGTGAGCTGTATTTACCAATTCCAGTGTAGTTTCTGGTTAAACAACATAGGTTTAAGTTTCCTGCTGGGATTTTATACCTCAAAGGCCAAAACTCAAACCAAAGTAAAACAAAACCGGAAAGCCCCCTGTAGAGCAGCTAAGTGAACCTGTGGAACAACTGTGGCACTGAATAAAAGCTACTTACTTCATAGGCCTGGGGGCTGGTCAGGCACCTGGCGATGGGCCCGCAGCAGGCTGGGAGCGTGGTGGTGAGGGGAGGCCCGCTGTGTGTCAGTAGAGGCTTCAGGTAACTGTAGGCAGGTTAAGGAAGAGCCGTACACATCACTGCTGCTTTCTTCACACACCTGCAGCGTACTGACCACTTCAGTAACAAAGGCTTTCAAATCCACACACACACACATCTCATCTCCATGTGATAGCAGAGAACAGCAAAGGGAGACCTTATTGTCATTTCCCTTTCACAGTTAGGGACACCAAGGCACAGAAAGGCACAGAAAGGTCACACATCTGCCTCAGTCACACAATTAAGAAAATGCAGAGTGATCCACCAACCCAGATTGCTTTGCTTTCAAATCATGTGCCTATTCCACTACAGCATATGGCTTTTCTGGTTTTACTAAAAGCTAAAGAAATGCAAGGTCATTTTCAACTTGACAATGAAGGGAATAAGGGCAGAAGTAAAGAATGAGGATGCTAAAAAAAAAAAAAAGAATGAGGATGCTCATTGTCAGAGAAGAGATTAAACACTCCAGGAGTAGGATTGAGTAATAAAAGTTTTCAATCACTTGCTAAGGGTTCAGCTCGCCTCCTGAAACTTCATTATCAGGTTGATTTGTTGCCTATGAAGCTATGATATGGAAAGTTTATTTAAATGTCAATTCCCAAGACATTTTTGTTTTGTTTTATCTTTTTTTGCGGGACCGGGGTTTGAACTCATGACCTTGCACTTGCTGGGCAGGCACTTGTGCCATGGAGCCATGTCCCCGGCCCCTATTCCCAAGACATTTAAATAAACTATGTATCAGGAGTTCCTCTCCTACATACTATCATTTTAACATTTGCTTATTCTTCAATCAATAAAAATACATGTGATCATGCATAATACTTAGAAGAAACAAGAGGGAATCACAGGAAAAAGGACAGAGATGAGGAAAGCCACACATACCTTATTCTAAACTGAGAACCTGGGCTGAGGTTCAGTGATAGAATACTTGCTTAGTGTGCACCATGGCCAAGAGTTCATCCCCAGCACCAGAGAGAGGGGAAGAGAGGAACAAGAGGAAAGGGGAAGGTAGAGGGGGCAAGAGAAGGGGAGACGGAGGAGCTGAGGGAGAAAGAGAAGAAACCTAAGGTTGCCCTCAATTAATAATAAGCCAGCATTCAATGAACTGTAGCCTCATATTAATAAAATTCTAAGCAAGACTTCGAGCACTCTATCTAAATAAGCTTTATACATTATCTGGCCACACAAAAATCAGTAAAAACCCAGAATGAATTCTACTAGTACACTGAGTTTACAAATGACTGCATTTCTGCCTATTATGGAATTGGGTAGTACTGAGGCTAGTACATCTTGGTGCTTGACAAGAAGAAATTCCTTAAAAAAGCTTACTGAAGAATTTGACAAAAGAATTGAAAAGAAAATCTAAATAGTCCTACATCTATTAATGAAGTTAAAAACCTTCCTATACAAAAAGGACAAGGCCAAACTGCTTCATTGCTAAAATCCTCTGAGCTCATCAGGAAGAAACAATGCAACCTTATATTAATTCCTCCGGAAAACAGCAAGAGGAATACTTTCCAACTCATTTCATGAGGTCAGAATAATCTTGTTATACAAACTTAACAAGAATATTACAATAGGGGAGGGGGAAAAAGAATATTACAATAAAAATTCAATCCAACACCTCTGATAAAAAAGGCACACAAAATCAGGTAATAAAATATTACCAAATTAAATCTAGCAGTATGCAAAAGAATAACACATCATAACCAAATGGAATTTGTTTCAGCAAAGCAAGAATGATTTAATACACTATCAGGATAAATCAGCACAGTACCAGGATGAAGGAGAAAAAAATGTAATCATCTTAGTTGATATAAAAAATTTCTGGTATTTACTAAATACCTGTTCATGACAAAATCTCTCACAAAATTAGAAATAAAGAGGAATATTCTTAACTTATTCAGTGACATTCCCAAGTCCCATAGTTAGCATAATATGTATTGCTGTAATACTGAAAAAAACATTTCCCGAGGTCAGAAATAAAAGAAGGATGTCATTATTATTAATTATTTTCAGCATTGCACTGGAGAAGTTCAGCCACTATAAGAAGACACAAAGAAAGACTAAAAGTTTTACAGGATATTGGAAAAGAAAAAAAAAATAGTTAAGGGTCTCTTGATTCTATATACAGAAAGTTGAAAGAATCTGCAAACCATTATAATTCTTAAGTGAACTTAGGAAAGAATGCTGGACACAAGATCAAGACATTTTTTCCAGAACACACCATATCTTGGACCATAATGTATGCTTAAGTAAATACAAAAGAACTAAATGGTCCACTACATATATATATATATATATATATATATATATATATATATATATATATACACTATGGGATCACTACATACTACTGGATTGATTCATTCTACCAGGGCCCTCGTTATTATGATGACCAGGTCTCAGTTGAGCACTACTTCACAGGGCAGGACTGCAACCGACAAGTCTTGATACTCACTTGTATAAGAATATACAGAAAATAAGCTGTTACTCTACATTAGCTCTTTTTCTACATTAAGATCATTTAATGGTTTTTATATTATATAGAAAATGTACAAAATATTCTAGGTAGAAAATACCAGAAATTTTGTGAAGTTGGAGGGACAGAAAAGCCCCAAGAGATATGGAAATGGCTTATGTCCAAAATGCTGAAAATGGAGCCAAAAGCAGTGACATAATCCTTAAATAATTTTAAAGAGCCAGGATCTCTTTCCCTAACAGGAGTCTCAATACCAGATAAACTTGCATTCTTGTCTCCATATAACAATTTAATTTTGAAGTACTTGCAAAAAATAAATGCAAAAATCTAGTAAACAGACTATTATAAGTAGTTACTTGTAATCATAAGTGTCAAGTGCATTTTTCTCAAACATAAAAGGCTTTGATCAGAAAGTTGAAACTAAGGAAAAATATGTTTATGTAGTTAGACCCAAGTTTCCTTAAATGGAACCTAAACCACAGTTCAAGTCATTTACTGAAAAAAATCTTAGCCTGAAAGAACTCCATGTCTCCCTTTTATAGTTCAATATCAAATAGTTAGTTAATTTCAACAGAGGCAAAACATTTATAAAGAGCATGATCTAAACAGGTTATCAATAATCAACACTACTCCGAGTGTAACTATGAAGACGGCATACAATAGGACAAGAAGAAAATTAGTCATAAATAAAACATTAGCTATTTGTAGCATTCTGAGTAGAAAGTGGGCTCTCTTGCTCGTAGGAAAGGTGAGGGAAGAGGCATGTCCCTGGTACTGTGGTACCCAACAATACTGGAGTGTTAGAATGTTTTTCCCTAAGGCAGCCTCTCCTCTTCCATCCCAGTAAGTACAGCATCAAGAATCAAACCCTCTTTATAGGGTCCACTAAATTACCCAATATATAAGTTTGCTCAATGACTCAACATACGTCAAAGAAAACGTGTCATTCGAGCTCTGGAGTCCTTCCACAAAGCTAGCTTCTAAAATAACTGGTCCCTACTATTTTTTTGTATTTCATTTGTATTTCAATTCATTTGTGTGAATTTCCTCTTCCAGGACACTGAAGGAAAAAGATAATACTAAAAGCACATTTTATGTCCCTCTACAAGGCACAAAAGCAGGTCTTGATCCGCAGCACAAAAGCCAAAACAAAAACAAAGCACCCCAAACAGTTGTCATATAAAATTGTAACTAACCATGTCCACACTCTCATTTTTTCTCTGTTAAGGATACTTGTGATCAAAGTTGTACCATATTCGGAAGAGCCAAGCACTCTCTGCTTTAGTAGTTCTCCTTTCATTTTCAGGAACACCCTGCAGTCATAGAACATACAAATCAATACATATATAAAGACACAAACATGTTTCTTGGAGTCATTCTTTGTAAAATCAGAAATAGACCCTATGTAAAGGTGATATCCAGCAAGGATAATAACATTAGAAATTTAACAGCTGGCATACTGCAGCTCTGGAGTAAGTAGTTAGTGTTTTTCTGCATATCTTTATTACTCAGATGGTTTACTAATTGCTGTCATTCAAAAAGTCAATGTGGAAGAATTCACATACAAACTCCCAAAGATGTATACCTTCCACACAAAGGTACCTTAAACAGAAAACATCACACTGGAATCCTTGTTTGGTAGCTGTGGGTTTCCAGGCATTTTCAAAGTTGCAGTCATGTTCTTAACACACCCGCGAAATAAAATCAAGTAGGAAAATTCCGTGGTAAGCCTGACTGGTTTGGAGGGTAAATTAATGGAGCAAGCAGGCATCTTCTAAATTAGCTTCCAAAAGTATAAACTGTGCCCTTATTTGTAGGGTTAGAAGTAGGGAAGCTAGACTATCCGGTTCCAGTCCTGGCATGTTGACATTAACTAGTTTGGGTAAATCCTTTCATTTATGGGTCTGAATTTCTCTTTGTATAGAATGTGAGCAGCAGAGATGCTCTAACACTCTTCTCAGCAGTAATACTCCATAGTGCTATGATTTTCTAGGAGCAGGAAGCCATTTTTTTTGTTGTTGTTTTTCAGGGAAAGGTCTACAGCAGTGGTTCTCAACCTTTCTAATGCCGTGACTCCACAATATAGTTCCTCATGTTGTGGTGACCCCAAAACAAAAAATAATTTTGGTAGCTACTTCAAAACTGTAATTTTGCTACAGTTATGATTCTGAATGGCTTCAGGCGACCCTTGTGTTTTGGTCGTTCGACCCCCCGCCAGGGTCGCGACCCACGGGTTGAGAACCGCTGCTCTACAGGGTGTTCAGGGTCTCACTATGAGATCAGATTCGTAGTGATCTGCCTGTTTACAGCCTCCCAAGAGCTGGGATTACAGGTACATGCCACCACACCCAGTCTCAATTGCTACCTCAGTGCGCCCTGGGGTGGGGCCAGCACGGGAGGCTCAGAGATCAAACCCCCAGCTTCTGTACCTGCTTACAGGTACTCTAATCTGCTGAGCTATTTGTTCAGCCCAAGAAGCAAGAGTTTAGATTCTGGGTTTTAGTTTCTTCCTAGTCTCCATAATTCTCAGTATGTGAAAAAGCATCCACAGAATATTTGCTGTATAAAAATGTTTGAAGACAATGTATAGGCTTACAGAAGCCAAAGGATGCCTTCAGCCTTTCCTCTCTCATTGTTAGGTCACATGCCTCCACTTACTTTCTTGTTGGTGCTGGGGACAGAACCTGGGACCTTGTGAATGCTAAGCATAGGTTCTACCTACAAGCTACTCCTGCAGACTGCTGTGTTTGTCTTGCTTTTGTGTTACTAGGGATTGAATCCAAGGCCTTCACACAGAATTCACATCCCCAGACCTTTTTAAAACTTGGAGAGCAGGGAGCTAGTGAAATAGCTCTGTGGCACAAGTGCCTGCCCAGCAAGTGCAAGGTCATGAGCTTGAACCCTGGTCCCGCCAAAAAACTTGGAGAGCAGCTTTTAATTTACAAATTAAGTTGCTTTTTTTGGTATTGAGGATCAAACTCAAAAAGCTTGCCATGCAGGCATTTGTCCCACTGAGCTATCTCTCCAAGTTTAGCTATCCATCTCACCATCCCTTGACCACATGAGTGCTTTGTACAGATCCAAATTTCACACACTCCACACTTACTATAATGCTCCTCTATGTGTTCAAAATTATTGAGTAAACAATATATCTAAGACATACAGAGTTTTGAAGGCAAGTGGAAATTTGTTTTTTATGCATCACAATTGGCAGTAGTCTACCTGGTTCTCTATCACCCAAACTCCATTTCTCCTCTGTGGTAACAAAGGAGACACAGCAAGCAGAGATTTAAGCAGAGACTGCAATTATACATTTGTTTTAGGGGCTGTACAATAACTTTATTCTTGTTTTGAATCAAGTTGGAGGCACTAAGGAACTATTACCCCATGGGCACCACCCTATCAGCTTGGCATGATGAGAACCTACCCTGCCTGGCTTGTCCAAGTATTTCAAGGCCAAGGAATTCTACTTTAAGATTATGACCACAAAAGAGGCAAACACTTGGTATCTCACATGCACACATATTCTCATTACTCAACAGCTAACAAAATTAGCATTTAGGAAATGAATGTGATAAAAAGAAAAAAATTGTTAACCACACCCTGAAGAAAAATAGACATGGTTTGTTTTAGACAAGAACAAGAATTGTGTTTTAAAAAGATGCTTTCCACCTTCAAAAACCTAATTTCTGTGATTTTTGATCTAATGTGTAGCACAAAGTCACATACTCAGCGCTGCTCAGAAACCACTAAGAAGTGGATGGAAAATACCAGAAAAGGGTGGAGAGGGCAGCCAATTACACTGTGCTCAGTTCAATGGGCTAGAGTTCACAGAAACAACTGACAAACTGACACACAGAAGGAAGGAAACAAGGAAATGTGGCCAAGGCTGAGGCACAGGCTAAGAAAGTGCACTCCCCTGAACAGGCAGGGAGGGCTGGTGCAGGACTCAAATGTGTCTCGGCAGCTCTCAAGGGCAGCTTCTGGTCATCCAACTTAAAAGCTACACAGGAAGAGCAGTTGGAGTGGGGCTGACCTCAGAGGCAGGCCTTCATGCGCAAACCAGAGTGGAAAAAGGCTTCCTGTGCCAGAGCAGTCACTTGAAAACCCAAGAATGCTAGACACTTCTCTGTGGCAAAAGCCCAGGATGGTCCTCAGATAGGAAAACTGTCACCCGTGATAACCATACTGCCTAAAATGTGGTTCTGTCTCTATGGGGCAGAGAGCAAGCCAGGAGTGAAGTCAGTTAAAAGTAGAGGCACAATAGATCTAAACAGTGGCATGAAGTGAACAAGAGGTTGTTTTCTTTCTAAACAACTACACATTCAATAGCATCTCACTGACAATACAAATGCATATTTACCAAATGTTCTTGGTCGGAATCAACACCAACCCTACAGGAAAAAACACAAAGAGCAAATGAGATTTTGAAGCCAAGAAAAGTCTAGTCACATATGTACATTGTCAGGCAGCAACTTACTCAGCACAGAAGTTATAGAATGGTTAATGTTTTCTTGCTTCTTTATGGTTGCTGATACCAAGTTTTTTTTGGCTTATACCACTTTCCTTAGCAACAGCAAGGATTCTAAGGCAAGCATGGCGAATGAGCATCTTCGTGCACTCCCACTTACCAGTTTCAATAAACAGCATTTCTTCTTCGAAAAGAAGTCCACTCTTAAGCAGAGTTAGGGAAAGCAACAATACCCCAGTTGCTTAGTAAGATTACTGGAAAGTTCCAAAAACCAGGCTGGCACACAATGCAATTCCAGGAAGGAGTTGCATGTTTTTGGCCCTGGTAGCTCTCATAGAAGCACTCTATTATGATAATGGAAGAAAGGGTCCAATTACAGTTTCTTCTTTGGCTAATGCGTAGCCTTGGGTCTTCACAGTTCTTTTTACATGCATCATATTCCGGCTTTGAGGAACTTGGGGAAGAGCTTCAGTAATAAGTTCTGGCACTGTGCTCTAAAAGGAGTCCCAACACTTGTGGTTACTTTGGTGCCTCACCCCCTGCCTTCCCATCTCCTACAGCACAGGTCTTCATCCTGACTCATGGTGTCTGTTGTGTAAGGTTTCCCAGCTGCCAGCTGCTCCCATGAGTTTGCTGGCTAAAGCACAGAGCTCACCAGGTCACACAGAGGGTCAAATGTGAAGCTCTTTGTGTGGCATCCAAGACTCCGCAATCCAGTGGCTACTCTTCTCCCAAACCTGCTTCTCCTCCCTCTTTGCCCATCATCCTCTTCTAGGTGCCCCTGAACAGCTATCCTGAACCCTGGGCCTCTCAAAGCCCCAGGGCTTAGCTCACGTTGCTCCCTTTAGCTTAAGTGTGCTTTCCTTTATTTCCCTACTCCCTATTCATTTGTTAAGTTCCATAGCAACTGTTCTATGATCTTTTCACAAGCTGCAGTACTTTTTCCTCTGTTCACTGCCACACTTTTGAACCCCTTACTACATTATTTAGCAGTCTCACCAAAAGAATGGAAGCTCCTTAAAGATAAAGGCTAGGTCTCAGTTCACCCCTGTACTGAAGCTGGCACAGTACCTAACACACCATTGGTGCTCAAATATTTACCTTCTGACTTAATTGCTACAGACAACATAACAGTATGAGAATCTGTACCAGACACCAAACACTCAAGGGAGGAAAATAATGCAAGGCCACATCTGGAAGGCAAGGGAGTCAGGTCAAGTGCCTGAAAGCAGGTGTCTAAGACTGGATCCATTATTCAAAGAAAAGTACATTTCTATTTTGTTAAAATGGCCAGATTCTGTTGAACGTCTTCTCAGTTACATTAGATACATTTGTGCATCTCAAGTGACACCTAGTGGTCTTCTACATAGTGCATCTGTAATACTCAGACTAAAATCCCCAAAGCCAATGTGATAAGCACTTACAGAACTCTTTATTATTTGCCAGGCATTATACTAGGCACAGGACACAGACAAGATATAACTCAGCCCCTACCTTCAAGGATCTTACAGGCACAACTGCAGCAGAGCCCTAAAGGGTGTGCTTCCAGGGAACACTGTGTTAAAATCTGTGGGAACTCAGTTGTGATGTAGTCCTGGGGACCATGACTCGATCCATCACCTGGACAATGGTGCTAGTGTGCACTGCACAGTCACCACAGGGGTTAGATGAGAAAATGTATCGAAAGTTGTTTAGAGTGCCAGCTGGAACATCGACACTCAGCAGAGCTATTAACCAATACTGCAGTGCTACAAGGCAGGAGGAAGTCAGGGCTATAAGAAATTCAGTGTTATGGAAGCAGAGTGGTTTTAAGACAAAAGCAGCCTGGAGAGAGAAGGTACTGGGCTGTGTCACTTGCTGGCAGCTAAACTGAATTCCAGGCAGAGGGAACAACATGAGCTTTAGTGGCTCAGAGACATAGACATGCAAAGTGTGTGTGGTAACTAAAAGGGAGCCGACACTGACTGCTACAACAAATGATGTTCCAGGACATAGGCATGGCAGACTGACTCTAATTCACGAGGAACCATCATTCTAACGCAATCCTCTTTCACTATAAATGAGATCATGGCACTCCTTTGCTTAAATTAGAGATTTCTAACAGCATTTTAAAATGCAAATCTCTCACTATATCCTGCAGACCTCGGAGCAGGAGTTCACTAAACTGAAGCCCAGGCACCACACTGCCACACCTCTTGTTTTTGTAAATAAGGTTTTCTTGGGACATAACCACACAAGTTGATTTGCATATTGTCCAGCATCTATAAGACAGCATCTATAAGAGTTCCAGAGTCTAAATCATTCTCTCTTGCCCTTAATTGGAAATCTTGCAGACTGCTGTACCACATGATCAATGTGTGAGCTTTCTGGTTATTTGTCAGACAGGCCAAGCTTAGTCCTGCCTCAGGGCCTTTGCACTCGCTTTCCCCTCTGCCTGCACTGCACTTTCAGATCTGTTTAACTAGCAGTACCACGTCACTCAGGTAGCTGATGTCAACAGTGATCTTGCAGAAGCCTTCCCTGGGCTCTTCTTATAACTACACATCCATCCTGTCACTCTACAAAACAGAGTGCATTCACATTTAATATCATTTACAGTTGTCATATTCACTTATTTACTAATTCACTGGCTATCTTTTCTCACTAAAATACAGATCTTATGTGACCAGGGATCTTTTCTATCTTCTTACTGCCACTGGCCCAGATAACCATTCATTGGCAGAAGAACTCTCTGTCCTACACACTGTTTTCTGTTTAACAACATCCCTGGCCTATACCTACTAGACACCACCAGCAGCTCTATCCTAGTTGGGATAGTCAAAAGGCTCTCCAAACACTGCCAAATGTCCTCTCACAGGAAACCTGATCTCTGTGGAAAACTGCCAAGTGGGAGCATACGACAGTGCCCAGCATGTGGCCAGTGCACAGTAGTGTTCACTGAGGGTCAGTGCTCACTGAGTGAAAGTATGAATGGCCTGCCGCCTGCACAGGCATCTTCTGTGTGCAGACATCTGCAGCAAATTCTCACCACAACCCTAGGACACAGGCACTGGGACAAGGGCTATAGGTGAGAAAACTGAGGTTGAACAAGATGAAAGAACACACCCAAGATCACAGACTTCGTCAGAAGTGAGAATCAAGATCTCAAACCTAAGTTTTAGGGGCCAGTAAGATGGCTCATCGGCCTAAAGCACCTGCCTAAGCATGCTTAGGCAATGGCAAGGACTGCAGTTTGATCCCTAGCAACACATGCTGCACCAGGCCCACTCCCAAGGTAGGCTGAGCTGGCCATAAAAAAACAAAAAACAAAACAAAACAAAAAAACAACTAAGTTTCACTGTGCATGACTCTTCACTGTTTGGGGATCAAAATGATATTAGACAAAGTTAGGGGAGGGAAGCTTAAACTATAACAAGATTGAAAAGTTAAAAAAAAATGAGAAAACAACAAGAAATACTGTAAAACTGCATATAACTAAGTGCCAACCTATGTTCCTGAACAGGCTAGACAGGGCCAACCAAAGAGCCTGCAAAGCTGGTGACATAGTTTAAATGTTGGGTGGGGGGGAATCTTTTGATGTAAACACAGGTACTTTGTTCAGTTTCTATGAAAAACAATAAGGAAAGAGAACTGATTCTCCTTAAATATAGGCACATTAAAGAGTATTATATTTCCTAAATTATCTTCCCTAGGAAATCTTCTCTTATAAGCTGATGAGAAAAGAAAGGAGTTCTGTCCTCTCAACTCCCCACCATCATTTCTTTTTTTTTTCTTAAATGGCTTCCTGCCTTTATTTATTTTTTTGTGCCAACATACTTTTTTTCTTGTTTCAGGACTTTTGTTTATTTGTTTGTTCATTTATTTTTATGGCTGGCTCAGCCTGCCCTGAGGGCAGGCCTGGCGCAGCATGTGGTGCCAGGGATTGAACCGTGGTCCCTGCAGCCGCCCAAGCTTTTCTCAGCAGGCGCTTTAGACCACTGAGCCATCCTGCCGGGCCCCCCACCATCATTTCTTGATACATGGTGCAGTGGAAGACCAGAGACTCATCTGTCCACCATTTAATTATCTTTATGATTTTACACAGCTACAAACCTTTCTAAGTCTCAGTTTCCTCATTTGTAATAAGGTTTTATTATTATACAAATAGGTTAAAGGCACTTGGCACAATGTTCAGCACATATTAGGTGCTCAGTAAGTCAGATCTTCAAGTAATAGTTTATTGTCTATTACACACATTAACAGCAAAGAAATGATAAGAAAAGTGTTTAATAGTAAAGAGATTGTGATGCTAACAAAAACATTTGCTGTAGTATTTGGGGTTATTCTTTACAATGTTAAAAGACATATAGAATGAAAAGCTCAGAGGGCAGAGGCTTTAAAATGTAAAAACAAAACAAAAAACAACCTGTTTTTTCTAGTGAATTCTATGTATCCTGGAAGCTTCTAACATCTGTGAATTTTCAAACAAACACAAAACTGCAATCCACAAAGCCTTCAGCAACATAGGCTGCTGTATCCATGGAAACAAGGCCACAACTCTTGAGATACAAGGGGGCTTTCAAATTGAATGCATGAACCAGTACACATTGAAGACTAAGACTTCATGATCTTGGCCTCGGGATGTTGGGTTAGAACACAGTGCAGTTTACAAAGATTAAAAAGAATAGTAATGTCTAGTATTGATCGGAGTAGAAAACTGGAGTGTTTCACACACTGCAGATAGATCCAACCTGGTGACATGAGCAAAAGCCTTAAATACATGCATATGCTTTTGACTAAGTACTTCCACTTCTAGGACTGCATCCTAAAGAACTAATTAAACAAGTGTACAGTGATGTATACAATTAAGAATGTCCACAGTGTTAGGAGTAATGCTAACAGCAAAAACCTCAACTAATAACAGCAAAATATTATCATAAGTATTTTGGTTTTATATCACCAAAATAGAAAAGTCTGGGCCAGCAAGATAGCTCAGTGGACTAAATGCCTGCTTAGGCAAGTGCAGAGACAAGCATTCAATTCTTGGCATCACAGGCTGTGCTGGCCCCATCCCCAGGCACGCTGAGCTTGTCACCAAGATTGGGCATGGTAGTGCACATCTGTAATCTCAGTGCTGAGGATGCTGAGACAGGAAGACTATTATGAGTCTGAGTTACATAGTGAGATCCTATACCAAATACATTGAATATTTTTTTCATGCCTAACAAGAATTTGTTTTAAACAAATCAGGAGGGCTGGCCAGATAACTCAGCAGACCAAAACACCTGCTTAGGCAGATTCAAGGGCCAGGAGTTTGATCCCAGGCATGCCATGCTGACCATGCCCCCGAGGCACGGTTATACGTTGACTGAGACTGGGCATAGTAGTGTGCACCTATAATCCCTGCAGTTGGGAGGCTGAAAACAGGAGAATCACTATGAGTTGGATCTATGTTGTAAAACCTGTAGACCCTGTACTAAATACATAAAAAAATAAATCAGGATATATACAGCCATCAAACAGTAATGTAAATATATACTGTCCATGTTACATTATTTTTTGAAAACATCCTCTAAGTGCTATCCCTTTTTGCTAAAAATACACATAATACCATAGTAGAGCATCTGGAAAGATATTTTTCAAAGGGTTGATGATTTTTTTTGATGATACTGGGCATTGAATCCTTGGCCTCACGATGCTAAGCGAGGGTTCTGCCACTGAGTTAAATCTCTGGCCCTTATTTATTTTTTAAGATAAGGTCTCATTTAGTTGCCAAGGCCAGACACACACATTGGGATTCTCCTGTTCAGATTCCTGAGTAGCTAGGATTACAGGGATATCTTGCATAGATGCATCATTTTCTACACGACATTGTATAATTTTAAAAAGAAAAAATGAGATACTATACATTTTCAAAAACTTAAAAATCTCAATGTTATTTCTTATTAAAAGTAATAAAAAATCTCTTAACTAAATGAAACACAACCATAACAAACATTTACATTTAAACAAGGTTCCGAGTTCCTACTTACCTTATATGCAAACATGACAGCATGGCAGTGGTGCCCCCACCAAACACCCACACAGTAAAAAACACAATCAGAAGTGTGGTGCTAAACATCATTTGTCGTGCATAAGTGGCAGTATCTCTAATGGCCAAGGCAAATGCCATTGCACCACGAAGACCTACAAGAGATTGAGGAGGTATTCCTTCAAGAATTCATCAATTCAGACAGAAAAAGCACACCCTACACACTCAGGAGCTGGTGAACAAATATAAGCTAGATGTTAGGATACCTAAATGAACAGTAATAGAATTTCACATATGATACTTTCATTGATCTTTTAAAAATTCTTTAAAATACATTTGTTAACTTACATCATAGAATTTTCTTACTGATGTATAGTGCCATGAGTGTTTACAATGCCACAGTCCAAACAGAACAGCTTCATTTTCCTCCCAGTGCTCCGTGTGCTACCCCTTCCAACCTGCTCTACAACGGGTCAAACCCTTGATTCCTTCTCCATCACTGCCTTACTGTCTCTTGGAGAATGTGATATAAATGGAATCAGACAGTATGCAATACTTGAGGCTGTCTTCTTGCACTCAAACATCTCTGTGTGGACAGTTCGCTCTTTTTAGTACTGGGTATTATGGCATGGCATGGATGTTCCAGTTTGTTTCTCCAAAGACAGACAAGTGGACTGTTTCTAGGATTTTGGCAATGACCAGTGGAAGTGCAACAGATACTCACTTGAAGACATTTGTGTAAAATTACATTCATTTTTATCTTCCTCTGTGTAATATATTTTTTGAGTCTTGGTCTCACATGTATTTCATGTTGGTCAAGTAGGCTGGCCTCAAACTCATGGCAATCTTCCTGCTTCAGCTTCCCAAGGGTTGTGATTACATATATTTCTTTTTAAAAAATCTATCTACCTATCTATCTATCTATCTATCTATCTATCTGGTACAGGTCTTACTACACAGTTCAGACTTACAGTGATCTTTCTGTCTCAGCTTCCCCAGCTGGGATTACAGGCATGCATCATCAAGTCCAGTTTTGGACTCAGCATGGCAAAGCCATGGTTCTGAGACTGGCATGGCATGCAGTACCGGGGATCAAACTCAGGTCCTTATACTTGCCAGGGAAGACATCAGACCGCTGAGCTTTCTCCCCAGCCCCAACATGTGATATATTTCTAGGCCGAGGATTTGGAACCAGACCATGAAAAAAATTCCCAAAAAAGCAATAGGACCTTTTTTTTTTTTTTTTTTTTTTTTTTAGCAGGACTGATGATTGAACCTAGGGCCTTTACACTGGCCCCAGCTCTTTTTGAATTTCACTACACTAGTGAGTTGCTAAGGTTGGGATCATGCTTCTGTTCTTCCTGCCTCAACCTCCCCAGTGCTAGGATTAGGGGCCAAAGCTACTATACCCAGCTGGGAATGGGATACCATAAGAAGAACTCTCTACTGCAGGATGCAACATCAGTGTCTCAAGGACTCTTACATTAGCAGCACAACATTTCCATTTCAAGTCCTATAAACAGGCATATGTGTTGTGAGGGATTTCTTGGAAGTTGTAACTTACCAGCAAACATCATCATATGTTGAAAATTTGATCCAATCTTACTTCTTCTACCCAAATTAAGCAAGAGAGACAAGGGGTAAATATTGGCAGCTCTTCCCAAGAAAATAGCAATCTAAAATTAATAGGTTAAGGAACTGCGATTTTTTAGTTTGGTTTTGTTATTATCATTTAGACTAATCATTCAAAAACGTAACAAGACTATTCCAGGGAGCTCGTTGTAACAGACTTTTGATTCTAGTTCTAATAGTACTATCTAATAAAACTTCTGCAATGATGGAAATTTTCTACATCTGCATTGTCCAGTACTGCACAGTGCGTACCTAAAATGTGGCTAGTGTGGAATTAAAATTTTCATTTAATATTATTTAGCCTACTTAAATTTAAATAATTATACGTGGCTAGTTGCCACCAAATTGGATGATAAAAGTCTAACACACAGGAGAGAGGTTTAAAGGTAGAATTTCTTTACCATATTGTTTAGATTACAGTAATACCTCAGTACACGTTGATAATTGGTTCTAGAGTACATGCTGAAACTGATGAATACTAAATGAATTTTTCCCTGTAAGAACGTAATTAGAAATAATTTGTAATGAAAGTTCCCAGAACTTATATACATTACTGTGCTAATAATGACCTTTTACCAGGTTAATGTAAGCCCTTTGAGCACAGTGGTAGCCCTCTCAATCATTTTGTGACTTCAGCGCATGGAATACAGGACGTAAAAGAGGAATGTGTGGAGTCTGCATGCAGTTCACAAGCCGGTGTCAGTCCACTACAAGCGCTGAGGGCAAGGTGCACTAAGTATGATACCAGACCTACCAAGTTCTAAAGCAGTGAGAAATGAGGCGTGACTGTATTCATAGGCTCCTTTGACTTGTTCATGTGCATAAAAAGAAAGTAATGCTTACTAACTTCTTTTTTCCTCAGAGCAAGGTGGGCAGCTCAGCCACATCATGCTGCTGAAGTTCCTGCAAGCCTGGAGCACCTGCAGGAGTCTATGCCCAGAGCCTGCTACAGGAGACAGTCTTAATGTGAGTTCAGATGGCTTTCACCAGAAAGCAATCTTAGTGTCTTTTTCTTGATTTGTTATCTGTAAAAACTCTCCATTTATAATTACATTTTTTAAATTCCAGGGGTCACAGGTTGGAGCCAGCCCATTTCCTGAAAGGAATCTAAAAGGAAGCCTAATATTACAAACATGTGGTGGAAACAGTGCCAGCCTAAGTAACCTTGAGAGAAAGCACAGTCTAGGATGGGCGTGGTGGTGCATGCCTGGGAGTCTGAAGCAGGAGGATTGTTGTGAGTTTGAGATCAGCCTGGGCTACAAAAGTGAGCTCAAGGCCAGCTTGAACTACATAACAAGACCCTGTCTCAAAAAGACAAAAAATAAGTAAGTACAGTTTATAAATCTAAAGGCAAAAAAAACAGCACCCAAAGGACTAGGTGCCTGTTGATAAAGTTGGTTCCCATGGCAATATTAGTTAACAGTTCTAATACTGTCATACAGTCATGTGCCATATAATATTTTGGTCAGTGACAGCAATATATCATGGTGGTCCCAAAAGACTTTAATAATGCTGAAAAATCCTTATTGTCTAGGCCATCACAACAGCAAAGCATACTACATTAACTCCTGTGTTCCTGGTGGTACTGGAACCGTGCTCCCAGTCATATGAAAGTATGACCCATATCATTGTGCATTATATGAATTACTTGATAACCATAATAAATGGTAAGGTTACTGTTTATATATTTACTATACTGCACTTTTAAGCATTAGGATGTATTTCTACTTATAAAGAAAAGTTTTACCATAAAACAGTTTGCTGTGTCTCATATATCTCATGTTTCCTGAGTCTTTTAATTGCATCAAAATGACTCATCAAGCAACTGACATTTGTCATACAGGTCTGTTTACATACAATCTATGATGCTCAAACAGTGACAAGATTTCCTCATGATGCATTTCTCATAATATATCCCCACCCTTAAGTGGTGTGTGACTGTATGTATACACTAGAACTAAACAATTAAGTAAATGGATGTCATGTGGCAGGAGCTGGGTTCCGCACTATTGGGGTGGGAGTTAACAGATTGGCAGGGGAAGGAGGTCAGAAAAACCCTTGCAGCAATGGAGAACAATGAGAAATATTGGCATGAGTTTGTGTTTAGCTTGATGGAGATACTCATGGCTACACACTCAGGTAATTATACAAGTGGAAGCATATTTGTGATCCGGTGGACTCATGCATCTTTTTTCACTGCCAGCTGAGAGGATCCAGAAGAATACTTTGAACACACCTGCTACTTGAATCTCCATTTCCGACATTTTCCAATGAAAGGAACCAGGGCTCCTCAAGAAATGCCCAAGTCTCAAGTTGAGGCAGAAAAATACACAAAATGAGCCTGATGCATTCTGCAGTTCTATAAAGTAAGAGGTATTCCAAAATAAAGAAATCAATGAAAAAGAAATAAACGAAGCAAAAGCAAAGTTCATGATGATAGTACACTCAGGGCTCCACTGAAACCGTCACCAGTGGCCAAAGGTGCAATAGTCTGAGTAGTAAATATCAAAAAGTTCTATTATAATCTAAGGTACAGAATAATTCACACTGATATAGATAAATGAATAAAGCAATGGGTGATAATAAGTCTCCTATGCAAAGAACTTATGGTAACTGTGTAGATACTCTGATCTTGAAAAGGAGAAACTGAACTCCTAGCTATGCAAGTGGGCTGTCTGAGGTGATTTCTGCCCAAACGGAACTGTATAGACAGAATAAAGGAGTAACTTCACAGCAGGAAACCTGACAAACACTACCTCAGCCAAGGGACTGAGATGCCAACCACCATTAGCACATTAATAAATGTGCTTCCTTGCTCTGATGTGCTAGGAATGGCACGTTTAACTTCTTGAGTGTTCCTCCCAAAGAGTAACACCAGTGTAGACATGGGAAAGATATGAGATGCATTCCAAATGGAAAGCATCATGCAAAACACCTCATCGGCACATCCCAAAGCTGTCAAGAGCCATCAGAAACAAGAAACAGATGAGAAACTGTCACAACCAAGCAGAACTTAAAGCTCCATAGCAACCAAATGTATACAGCATTCTGGATGGGACTATGGAACAGAAGAAGGGCTAGAGGCAAGACACAGCTACAGGGCTGACCCACCCCTGTCTTGGGCACAAGAAAAAGGGCAGCTCCATAAGAAGAGCAGCACCAGCCTGGGTCACTGACACCAAGGAACATGCCTGGACTCCAGCCTGGGCTTTCCCATGACAAGCTTCTGTGTTGTGTAAATCTGGGTTCATTTGAGTCTTCGTCATAGGACACTGTAAGGAATTCAGGAAGAAAGAGAACAGCTCTCTCCTGCTGAGATAATTTTCAGAAAATTTTTTAAAATGAGGAATTTCAATGCCAAACAAATTTGGAAACCTATAGAGAAACATTTACCCTTGTTTTCAGATTAAATCTAATCAATAAAGCCATTACTCTGCTCCAAAATTTCTCACATGTTTACAGAATATGGAGCCACTGCTCTCCCAGGTGGCCTTTCTTTCAGTCAAGGTTCCTTCTTCTGCCCAAGTCTACAGAACAGAACTTTGGTAACATCTCACTTTTAAACAGAGAACTTCAGTACAGTTTTGGTTTCAATGTTTGTAATTCCTACTAATTTTTGGGGTAGACTCTTCTGAGTTTTTTTCATTTTTAAAACAAATACATCTTTTCAAAATCACTTATTCAAATATTCATCATCCAGGACCAGGAACGTAGCTCAGTGGCACAAGCACTTGCCTGAATTAAATTCCCTTCCATATTTCACATTGTGGGCATCCTTCTCCCACGTCAAGATCTGCAGTCCCAAGATGGTTCTGCATTTCACTCTATTTGTGAGCCCTCTCCTTTTTTCATGTACCTGCTAATGCACATGTTAGTAAGACCCTTTCCAATACCCTACATTTGCTTTGTCTGTCTTCACTGAATCCACTTGACAAAACCCTAAAATTGGATGGACCAAATACCGCACTATCCCATGTTCACAGTAAAATTCTCCTGGCAAAAGTTCACCACTAATATCTAGTCTTCAAACTCAAATGGCCCATTTAGTCAATTCACACTTTCCCACCCTCTGTCACTATTTCATAAACCTTCTCTAGGCCGGGTGTGGTGGCGCACGCCTGTAATCCCAGCACTTGGGAGGCTGAGGCAGGAGGATCGATGTGAGTTCAAGACCAGCCTGGGCTACAAAAGTGAGCTCAAGGCCAGCCTGAAATGCATAGCAAGACCCTGTCTCAAAAAGACAAAAAAAAAAAAAAAAAAAAAAAAAAAACCTTCTCTACCTTCCTCAAAACTCCCATCACCTGTGGAAGCTAGCCTCCAAGGTGGCTCCCCACGATCCTGGACTCCAAATGTTATGGTCTGGCTGTAGATAGTCACCCAAAGAGTCATGCAGTCATAGCAATAGGCTTTTCAGACAGGGCTGAATATAGAGTTTGTGACTGACTCCTGGCCCAATGCTAGGATGAAGGATATGAGTGCTACACCTGCCCTAGCAGGTAGCCTGCATTCAAAACAAAGGGACAGAAAGGCCTGGCCATTGCTTTCCTCCCTTGCTTTTGCTGCCATAAACTGTTTCTCCTCTGGGTTGCCCCTGTGCCGAGTCCCCCTCGCCTTGGAGCCAGCTGATTATGGTCTGAAACCTCTACAACTGTGAGCTAAATAAACCTTTCCCTCTTTAACCTTAGATGCCAGGTATTTTGTCTCAGCAACAATAAAGGTAACTAAAACACCTAGTACTCATATCCTCATGAGGCCCACTCACACCAACTATACTTGGTCTCTGACCAACAAGCCTGCCACCATCAAGGTTAGGATATGAAAGTCACATCACCTTCCACGTTGGTGCTCCCTCAGCTACCTTGCCCTGCTGGAAGCCATGGATTGGGCTGCCCTAGAAGGGTCCCTGTGAAAGACAGGAGCTTCCTGCTGCCACTCACCAGCTGAGGGAGCTAGAAGTGGGTCTTCCAACTTCATTCTATTCTTAAGTGTTCTCCCAGTACCTCCTGAAAGGGCCTGCAGGAAGAACCACCTTGTCAAGCTTTGCAGAATTCCTGAGCCTCAGAATTCCTGGTCCTAATCCATGTGAGGCACACAATGCTTGTTGTGTCAAATTGCTAAGGTTTACAACAGTTTGTAACAGAATAGACAACTGCTACACCCATTTCACCCTCAGCAGCTGAGCTTATCTCCTACTTGACACATTAAAATCTGAAGTATCAGCTAGAGCCTCCGCTGTACACTGCCTTGCCTCTCCACACATCCCATCCTCTCTTCTAGCAATGAGGTCAGTAGCTCTCATACACTTTGGACTCCATCTCCCCTGGTCTTCTCACATGCCTTACACTATGGACTGTGTTCACTCACTGTTTCGGATTCCTTTGTAAAGGCTCAACTCACTCACATGAAGGAGAGCAGGAGAAGGGAAAGAAAGTGACCTTATGCAAACCCTGTTCATGTTTTACCTTCTGTCCTATGGCACAGAGTGCTAACTGTTCTCCCATAGTCATGCTCTTCTTCTCCTTAGTAACAGGGGACAAACAGTTTTGTCTTCAGGGTTGAACAGAATGATAGGAGAGTTTTCAATCTGTCAGCCTATTTGTGCAATAAACAAATAAAAATAGCATAGAATAAAATCAATTGAATAAAATACAAAAAAAAGAATTGACATCCCTGTTTGCTTTACCCAGAGGAAAACTGAACATAGTTAAATGTGTTCCTATTATCCCATCCCCCAAACCATGTGAAAGTCTCAGTTAAACCAGTTTTTACGGACCATATGACAAAGGATACAAATGCTCCTAACACAAATGTTGGGTTAAAGACATGGTTCTGAAAGGTGAAGAGTGTGAGCCCCATGTAGGAGAAGATGAAATTCTCTGCCAAGAAATTGAGAAGCTCAAACAGCTGAAACAAAAATTGGAAAGGTTAGTCTAGGAAAAAAAAAGTCACACAATTTGAAAACATATTACTAAGATAGTGAAACAGACACTTCAAATGTATAGAGTTCAATCAAGCATACACCCAAAAATATGACTCAGAGGGAGCAAATGTAGAGATGACATTTCTAGTCCCACAGGAAAAGCCACAAACATTGCCCCCTCACATCCCCCAACAGACTCCCTTCTCCAAATCGCTGCTGTCAATCACTTTTCTCCTCCTCTTCCTCCTTTTCCTCTTCCAAACCCTATCCACTTTTCTTTTGGAATCTTTTGATGGCCCTGAACTGCCCTAGCTTAGCTTTCATTATTTTTCACTCAGAAAACTACAAGAGGACCCTCACTGCCATCCACAAGACCACTTATTTCCCACTCGCTACCCAACAAGTCACTCAAAACTGGCAATGCTGAAATCTGCCCCTGCCTATGAGCTAGGAGAACAGCTCAACTTCTTCCCTCCACAGAGCACTTCATGGCTACTCACACATCACTGGCCAGCCACTGACTTCACTCTTGCCTGAGTCTTAGGCTCTCACTTAGTGACTAAACCTCCAAAAGACAAAGCACACACCATAGTCCTACACTCAGTGCCCTCCCCAAGGCTGACTGGCTAGCCCCACCCTGTTCAGACCACTGCTGCCCCAAGCATCACCAACAGCAGGTGAACAAGACTTGTTGAGTAACTAGGGAAGGCCCTTGGTTAGCCAGTTATTCTCTGGCCATCATAGTTTCCCAGAGTTCTCTGCTCTACTGCAACATGAAGGAGGTTAAGATCATGAGCTCTGGAGTCAAAATGCCTATGCTTGAGCCCTGCTTTTCTACTGGTTAGCTGTGTGGCTTTGGGCACATGAGTTACTCTTAAAGCAGAGTTAGGTTATTAATAAAAAATAAGATTAAATATTAAGTACATTCTCTTTCACTGATTTAATATTTTATTGTTCCTACTTAACAATACAGTGTGTCTAGTTTACACTGTGTCTAATACTATACTAAGGATTTGAGTGCATGATCTTATTTTACTCTTATAATACCACCATGAGGTAGGTATTATTATCATATCTTCTTTATTTTTGGTTGTTTGAGGTGTCTGGGATTGAATGTAGGGCCTTCCACATGGTAGGCAAGCGCTGTTGCTGAGCTATATCCTGAGTGTCCCCCACCATCTCAAGACAGAAAATTATTGCTTTCTAGGCTGTCTTTTCCCAGTATTAGGGATCAAACTGAGGACCTTGCACTTGCTTGGCATTACATCTATTTCTAAGAGAGGAAAACTGATGGCAATACATCCAGCAAGAAGAAGAACCAGGATTTGAGACAATGCAGTGACCTCCAGTGCTGGCTTTAATCCACAACACAGAGGTTGATAAAATTTTTCCACCATAGGGTCTCTGTAAAGTAAGCATCCTGACATGCCTTTTCTTTTTAAAATTTTCTCAGTATTACCTTCTGTCTTTTTGAGACAGGGTTTCACTATGTCATTCAGGCTGCCCTTGTAGCCCAGGCTGGCATCAAACTTGAAACGATCCTATTGCCCCAGCCTCCCAAGTGCTGGGATTATCGGTGTGCAATACCACACTTGGCTCTAGCACTCCTTTTAAAAACTTAGATTAGGGAACAGCAAGAGATGCAGAAGCATAGTTAGTCAAGGTGAAAATTCTACACATTAACTGCTATTTTCAAAGCAATGATGGAATTTTTTAGTGCAATCACCTTGGCCATCCTGTATATACAGTTGCATGTTTTTTCCCCTTTTTCCTATCTTTTCTCCTTTCTCTCATCTTCACTGTATTAATCCTTAATATCTGTGATCTAAAGAACTACATCTTTTTTGAAAAAAAAAAAAGAGAAACAGAAAAACAAGGGGGACAAGAACAAAAATTTAAGGTTTCTGGAAAACATCAGTAATATGCAATCATATAATTTTACAAAACTATATCTGCTAATCTGAACAACAGATTTGATGGTAAAAATAGATACTATAGCAATCACTGTTAATCAGTTTCTTGTTCAGAAAATCTGTAACATATGTATTGCTGTATGTTACCCTATTTCTGTCACTGTTTCTGATTTTTGCTCTTGCTTTTTGTCTTTTACTTTTCAAAGAGAACAGATTTAACAAAACAATAAATAAAAAATAAAAATAAATGAAAAAAAAGATGCAGAAGCTACACGACTCAGCTCTGCCAGTGTAGTACAAAAGCAGCTATGGGCTATTCATTTACAAAGCAAGTATGGTTGTGTGCCAAGGAAACTTTATTAATGGACGCTGAAGTTTAAATTCTATTTAACTTTCATAGTTCATAAATATATCTGTCTGTTGATTTTTCCCTATCATTTGAAAATGTAAAAAACTACTGAGCTTGGGCTGACAAGATGGTTCAGTGGTCTAAAGTACTTGCTTAGAGAAGCTTAGGCAACTGCAGGGACCACAGTTTGATCTCTGGCACCACAGGCTGTGCCAGTCCCACCCCCAGGGCAGGCTGAGCCAGTCATAAAAAATAAAATAAAAAATAAAATAAAATGTAGGCAATTCTAAAAAAAAAAAAAAAAAAAAAAAAAAAAAAAAAAAAAAAAAAAAAAAAAAAAATTAAAAAAAAAAAAAAAAAAACAAAAACAAACAAACAAACAAAAAAAAAAAAAAAAACTACTGAGCTAGGTACTTCACTGTCTTTTTATTCCTGCATTAATCCTGTTTCCCTTCAGCATTTTCAAGTCCTTCCCATCTTCGTGTGCCTAACATTTCCTGTATGACAGCAACCTAGGTTCTCAAGACTCAAGCCATTCCCTACCATACTATCTGATGTCTTATGTGATATGGAATCCAAAGCACACAAGCTAGGATTGCTGTTAGTCACAGTGTTTGTTTTATGCATGTAAGATTCATATCTGCGTGGGGACTGGAAGCTTTTACCCTGTAGGTTTGGTACGTCACATCCTGCCATGTAGAAAAAAGCTGAACCCCTCTGATTTTCTTCTTTATACTTAGTACACTGAATTGATTTGTAAAATGGATTGGCAACCCTGCTAGACATGTTTTGGAAGAGGAATCTAATTGTTTCTGAACAGTTGAGGCAAGCACAACTCATAAACTAAATCTGAAGCTTAGGACAAAGAAAAAAGGAACCACTGAACCTAGTTTGTAATTTGGCCCTCATACACTCATTTCTCTATTTCACACCACCTGGCAAAACTGAATGCCCCTAGTTCTCAGCATAACCATCATGAAGCATATCAGGCTTGCACCTATCTCTACACCAGATAGTACATTTTGTTCATGTGCACGTCGTATACAACTCCTAAGGCTAGAAAAATCATATGCCCACTTCCTTCCTAGTTCTTGCCAAGTACCCTGTACCAGGACCACTCCGTACCTAACCACTGACTGGCTCTAGTGGTTGATACACTGTGTCAACTTGGCTGAATGACTCAGCGGCCCGGTTCCCTGTTGGTGGAGCCCCACTCTGGGGTACAATTGGTTCCTCCCTGGAGCATGACCAGGGCCTACCTAGGATATGATGGGCTCCTCCCTAGTGCGGGATCAAGGGCCCATCCTGAGGTATGACTGGTTCCACCCTAGGGCACAATGGGCCCACATCAGAATGACTGAGCACAAAGAGACTTTTTAAAGGACTGAGGAAGGAGTCAAGTTCCGACTTCACTTGGTCGGAGAAGCTTCAGTCTTCGCATTCATCCTGGACTTCATCATCTGGCTTGCAGCGCAGACTTTTCAGCCTCCAGCTTGGATCTTTCACCATCTACTGCAGACCCTTCAGCATCCATTACAGACACTTCAGTCTTCCATTGCAGACCCATCAACCAACGGATAGAGACTTACATGGAGCGCTGCAGTGAAGTCCAGAACTTGGGACTGAATTCTTCAGTCCAGAGGGTGCAGACGCCCTCTGCATGCTTCCTCATCTGACTTTGTGGCTGACTATTTAAAACCCTGACCAATATACTGACACAGGGTAGCTTTGAAGGGCCTGAGTGGAGACTGAAGGAGGTCAGTATTCTTTGCATGCCTCAGCAGGTCTCACTAGGTTAGGAAGTGATGTTCCCCGCTTCACACTGCAGTAGCTCTGTCAAACTAAAGTGAGCATCCTGATACTCCTTTTATTATTTTATTAGTATTTTTTTCTGTCTTTTTGATACAGGGTTTCACTACATCATTTAGGCTTGCCTTGAACTCACTCTGGATCCCTGACTAGCTCGGTCCTAACTTACAACAATGCACATGCCTTAGCCTCCCGAGTGCTGGGATAGCAGGCGTGTGCCACCATGTTTGGCTTTAGCACTCCTTTTGAAAGCTGAAACTAGGAAACAGTAAGAGGTGAAGAAGCTAAATAATTGGTTACTGGAAACAAGAACAATAATCCCTACCTGTGCAGCTAACCCATCTCCATCCAATTCTACAGTCAAAGCAAGACTAGACAGAAAGGTGACCAAATCAAAGGTCATTCTTTTAATATTTTTCAAAAAAGTTTCCCTTTCCCTGAGAGAACAAAAATTTTACTTACAAACAAAAAAAGTCTGTCTTACCTGTTTAGTTCTATGCTGAGACTCTGTGGATAAATTATTGTATGTATAATGTGCTTGTGTGATGCCACAAAACAGCACTGCAACCACACCTACAAAGATAAGAAATTTCAGGTTCACATCCTGAGGTGGCTCCTGCCTTTCATGTTGAGGTTCTTATTTTACAGAAGTAGATTGTGTGGATAGTATTGACATTTTCATTAACTTTGACTTTGCTGAGGAACTGCTTCCATTGAAAATCTTTTTTTTTTTTTTACATTCTAAAATGACAGCCTAAATCCCAAGCATAACACATTCACTCAAAAACTAAAGGAGCTAATCCACTTGGAGAAGAAGTGGCCCACTAAGTCATTCCCTGCAAGGGCTTACAGTCCAGAGGAGAAAGGAACCCACCTGTGAAGCCCCATGCTTCAGCCAAAAGGAAAGTGCTCCAAGACATCAGGAAAAACAAGCCGGTCTCCAACAACTGGAACTCCCGCAGCTTGGTGAACTTTGTGACGTGAGACTGTTAAGCTTGGTAACAAGATTTTGGGATCCTGAAGTGTGACTAGAAAAATAATAGTCAAAGCAAGGCAACCAAGAAAGCAAGCAAAGGGCTCTCTAGCCTCTCAGCGCAGAAGCTACAAAACAAAGAAACATCAACATCAATAAACCCTTAAAGGCCAGGCGTGGTGGTGCACGCCTATAATCCCAGCACTTAGGAGGCTGAGGCAGGACGACCCATGCAAGTTTGAAACCAGCCTGGGCTACAAAAGTGAGCACAAGGCCAGTCTGGACTGCATAGCAAGACGCTATCTCAAAATGCCAAAAAAAAAAAAAAAACCCTTAAAATAAGCACCTTATTGAGGAGTAAGCTATTGTCATGTCAATAAGAAGCCTCACAGCTTCACTGCTCCTACTTCATGTGTATCACATTTTTATATTGTTTGCATATATGTGTTTATTTTTTTAGCTTTATTTATTTATTTATGCTATGGCTGGCTCAGCCTACCTTGGGGGTGGTGCTGGTGCAGCATATGATGCCAGGGATTGAACCTCAGTCCTTGCGGTTGCCTAAGCTGGCCTGAGCATCACATTCTTAGCCAGAAAGCATATAGGACAGAACCAGACACTGCCATACACCCCTGAAATCCCAGCACTATAGGAGGCTGAAGCAGGAGTACAAATTCATGCCAGGCATGGGAGTGCAACACTATAACTCCAGCACTGGGGAGGCTGAAGCAGTAGGATTGCCATGAGTTTGAGGCCAGCCTGGACTAACAGTGAGTTGAAAGCCAACATGGAATATATAGTGAGTGAGACCTTGTCTCAAAAACTCAAAAAATTTAAAAAAATAAATTAAAAAATACTCAAAACCCAAGAACATATAAATATAACTCTAGCAGTTCAAGTCCAGCCTGTGAAACTTACATGGACTTGGTCTCAAAATAAAAAGTAAAAAGGCTAGGGATGCAGCTCAGTGCAAAGGCCCTGGGTTCAATCTGTAATGCTGCTCCACGCAAAAAGAACAGGCAGAAATGAAACAAATAGACTGGACACACAGCCTGCTACTCTAACTTTGTAGCCCCAAGGCAAGACACATTCCATAATTATAGCTATTTATATTTACAAAAGCAGGCAATTCCATGAGATTTCACATAATACTCTCACACATCCATGATGTAAACCGCTCATTCCATGATGAACTGAGTGAAGTACTTCACTCACTTATTTTAGTAAAAAAAAGCATTTGTTCATTGACAGTGAAAGGGCACATGACAAGTTGTGACAAATCACAGACTAGAATCGAGAGCCACTCTAATAATTACCTACTACAACCAAATGAGCAAGATACACTTCCTGACTTCAAGGAACCTGTAGCTGGAAAGAGATTATTTCCATGGCTCCTTCTTTACAATTCTTTTACTACATTTATGCATCCCTCAGATTGTCTACAAAAAGCCATGGTATAAGTCTTTGGTAGCACAAAGCTAAAATATACTAAACTGAGAGGTTAGTCCTTCAAAACGAAGTATCTATTTCAGAGGGATTATAGCTGAAAATGCCTTACTGATCATCTAGTACTGTTCCACTCAACTTTCCTACCAGAGATGCAAGGAGGTAAAGAGTCAGAGCATCCACCTTGTTTGTGTGCACCACAACATGAAGCTGCAAGGAGCCAAGGACCACTTATCTTGTCAATCTGTGATAATCAGAGCACATAGCATCTGGTACATACAGCCAAACAGGAAATGACTTTTTAATCAATTTAAGAACGGCTTGCCCAGTACTTCCCACAGCTAACTGGGAACAGTAGCAGGATTATAATCCAGGTCTTCTGGGCTCCCAGACAAGGGCTCTACAGCACAAAAGCTAAACTTAGGAAAGCCAGGATGAATTCCTCTATGTATTCTCACCTGGGAACTATATATTCTGTCTATTTAGCATTGCCACACAAATTTCCTGTTTGTCTTACCAAAAACTGAGCAGAAGACTACCAAGCTGACCCGCAGCACAGAACACTCAGAGGCTCTTTGGAATATATCTACCTTTACATCGATTTAATCTACAACCTAACCATTCATCTTCAAGAGATTTTTGTGTCTAATTGGACTGTTATAGTGAAAGTTTTTATGGCAAAACAATGAAAGCATACTGTTTCATCTTTTCAGACCAAGTACCTTGTTGTAAGGTTAAGAATTATAAGATAAATAGGAGAAGACCATATATTATTACATTCATCTACTTCATTTGGTTAAATACACAAAAAAGGATATCAAAGCTGTCACCACTCCAGTAGCAGCACCCATTGCAAACGATCCACTGAAGATCCCAAGGAAGATCCCAATAGACTTGAACATGGCTGTGACATCGAAAGTATGACTGTTGTCTCCAGCAGGCTGATATGCTACTATTGAGCTACAAGAGAGAAGATACTCTTACTATTGGAAGCACTTTTACTTGAAAAACATTACTTAGCACAGAATTTGATACATGAAATAAAATGGAGAAAAACAAAACCTGAACCTATGATTTGAACTGTCGAAAAAAGATAAAAGGGTAAAAAAAAAATCATGCAATGTTATCTAGCTACTGAGACAGACTCAGCCTTTCCTTAGGCAACAACATCAGGAAGTACAGCATGGAAAGGCCTCCATAGCAAAGTTGTAGTGACTGCGGAATTCTTAATATGGTGCACCTGTGACTCATCCCAAAGGCTGACACTAACAACAGTTCTACAAAGTACTGTATATGCTCCCAAACTTAATCCTGAGGGGATTTAAACTTGGAAGATACAAAAAAAATGAATGTTTTGTTATACAGGTCTTGCTTTGACTTGCCCTTGATCACCCAGCAAAAAGAAGCTTAATTATAATGCATGAAACGCAGAGCTAGATTGATGAGATGAGCTGTAGGAGGCTTGGATCAATAGCCTCCAACATTGCAAGCTTCACTGGTGGCCCACTGCAATTA
>PVJA010017967.1:0-40755 GCA_004027025.1 Myocastor coypus | reverse complement strand
TGACAGTAACTGAGTTTACACTAGGAGCAGTACATATCAAAAAGACAAGAGTGACATGTATTCCAAACATGGTTTTAGCATTACATTGTGCTATAGTCAATATGCTGAACCTTTTGAAGGTTCTTGAGACCAATATCTGATTCATCCTGTGTACATAAGTGTATGGTTTTGCTGTTGATGTTTTCTGCTTTGTCTGCTTACAGTCACTTCGTTGTTTAATCCATAACACATTCAGCTGTGTTATGCCCTTAAGTTCTTGTTTTCTTCTTTAAAGTTCTTATATTAGGGAGACTATACGATATTTACACATATAGGTCTGGTTTATTTCACTAGAACACAATGTCATTTTAACAGGAAAAAATCTATTGTTAATCTTAAGTGCCTGTGGCAAATTGCTACTTACTGAGCATACATTAAATCAGCCCAATTCACTCCTTATACAGGCCAAAAAATGGTTCAATACTGGCATTTTTTAAAAGACTGTAGGGATTCATGAATGTAGGGATCCGTTGATCTTACTGTGAATGGTTCAACCCCGAGGAGACAGGGCAATAGGAATGAGAAAGACAGACAAACGAAAAGTTGGGCTAGGCGGTCGTCAGTCTGCCTGATGGGCCAGACTAACTCAGTACACACAGAAATGATCCTTTATTTATGCTTCCACAAAGTTTTCATCCTGTAACACAAGGCTACCCAGCAACCAATAGCTGGCCTGAACCAGACAGGCTGTTTTTCTCAACAAGATGTTTTCCTCAGCACTGGGGTAGCTTTCCGCTCCAGGCATGGAGGCCCAGTCCTGCCTATACACACTTGATCAAATTCCTGACTTCCTGTGGCTCCCAACAAAAGACTTATCCAAGTATAGCTTCTTTAACAGCAATGGAACACCCATCTCTGACAAAACAAAATTTGAAAGGGGATATAAGTAAAGGACCTTTTCGTAATGGAAAACCCATACGTATGTGTATAGAAGATAGGACACATATACAGCTTTCTCTTAGTTCAATGAGAAGAAAGGTCTGCACTAATATTGTTTAGACAAGATATCATGTCTACATCTTGTCCTCTGAATAACAACTATGAAGACAACAATATGCAATGTATTAATTATTGTAACTGTCATACTAACCTGCTTTGATATTATTTCATTGCTATTTTATCTTTCTTTCTCATTAGAATAAAAAATTTAAAAATATTTGCAATTTTTATATGGTTTAAGCTCATATATTTTTAGTTTTTGGCTTGACAGTTGTAATTAAATTAACTCAATCATCTCTGCCTTTGGGTATGTTTTGGTACTGGTGATTAAACCCAAGGCCATTATATTCAGCTATATCGCCCTCTCCCTTATTTATTTTTTGAGACAAGCTGGGCTGGAGCTTTTGATCCCACTGCCTCAGCCTTCCAGAGTGGTGGGATTACACACTACCACACACAACTGTTTCGAGTATTCTTATTCCAATTTTGTGGATGAGACAAGGGAGACTCAGTAATGTTAAAGAACTTGCCCTGAGGTTTACTAAAGATAGAGCCAGGGCTGCTCATCTTCAATTCAAGATTCCTGCTCTTTCTGCTTTACTCTGAGACCCTTATCCTTCTCTCCCTGGAGCCTTGGCAACAGTAGTTTTAAGATATTCCTATATCAGAGTTCTGTGAACTACAGACTAGGTACAGTGTGACTGTATTGTTTCTGTACAATGGCAAATTGAACAGCAAAAGCAGCTATAGACAATGCACAAATGGATTAAGTCTCCCTTAAGTCCCCCAGAACTGGGGAACAAACTCGGGACCTTGCATTTGCCAGGCAGGCACTTGTGCCCTTGAGCTATCTCCCTGGCCTTGACAATACATAAATGTATGAGTCTGTGTTCCAGCAGAATTTGTCCATGGATAGTAACATGTCAATTATATGTAACTTCCATGTCACATGAAATATTTTCTTGATTATTTTCAAGCCATTACAAATATATAAGCCATTCACAGTTTATTAGCTATACAGGATCAGGTAGGAGGCTGTGGTTTCCTGACACTAGCTAAATGTGCCAAAAACTATAACACTGTTTACCAATGTGACTATGTAATATGAGGAACAAGGGAAAGGGGATTGTGTGTGCTGGTAATAGCTACTCCAGTCTTCAACTCTGAAGCATCAACTGGGCCCAGAAGATATCACCTAGGCCCTATAATTGACCACTTTATACATTTTGATTATGAGATAACTTTCTCTGAAGGGTAACTGCCAATGCACCACTTATAGTCTGCAATAAGCTAACTCATGGGTTGCATTGAATTTTAAATTATTTGCTATAAACAGTAAGTTATACTACCTGTAGATGACTTCTCAAGCTGAAAATTGGCATAAATTGTGTTTCTAGAGAATCTTATAACGCTCATTTTTAGGTGGAAAAGACAACCACCAATGCATTTGTCTCCACATCTGACGGTGTTTCTAAGTACTCCATTCAAGTGAGAGCAGCTGTGAGCCCTCAGTGTAGAGCCATGGGGTTATGGAGCAAGTGGAGTCAACCTGTTCATGTGGGTGAGTTTCTAAAAACAGATAATCCCAGAAAACACACACATCTTCTCGTGGGTCTTGAAATGGCTTTGAACATCAGCTTGCCTCATCTTCTGTTGGTCTACTACCTTTTTAGCTATAGGCCAACAAGCCAACAAAGGTTAAGCATCCAATTTTCCTGTGAACACAACCCCTTCTTAGGTCACATAGCTGTTCTTTGTTTTTATTTTTCCCTCCTAGTTTGTTTCTGTTTCTTGGATATTTCCTCTATCTTTCTAGGCCTTTGGTGAAAATTGACCTGATAAATATCAGATCTTGCACTTCCTCATGGACTAATGAGTCACAGGCTAAGAGTTTGTGTTTCTTCTTCCTCTCTGTTTTTTAGAGACAGGGCTTCTTTTTCTTTTCTTTTATGTATTTAGTACAGGGTCTACAGGGGCTCACTACACAGATTGGAACCCTAGTGATTCTACTGCTTTCAGCTTCCCAAGGGCTGGGATTACAGGCAGGTGCCTGCATGTCCAGTCTCAGTCACAGTCTCAGTACACTGTAGGGGTGGGGCCAGCACAGTGTGCCAGGGATCAATAGAACCTGGTCCCTGCCTCTACCTAAGCAAGCATTTAATCTGAGCTATCTGACTGCCCCTACCCCAAATTTTAGATTAAACAATTTAAGATTATTGTAGATTCAGAAGCTGTTGTAAGAAAACAGAGATGCTGTCTTCCTCTCACTCAGCTTCTCCCAAGAGTAACATCTTGAAAATTTATAGTACAGTATAATAAATAGAAAACTGGCACTGACAATCCATGAATCTTACTCAGAGTCCATCAATTTTATGTGTACTCATCTCTGAGTGTTGAGGTTTCCAGTGATGTGGCTCTGGAGAATCTTAGCACACACTTAACTTCATGAATCAGTCACCTTGATTAGGGTGCAAAACAGCTTGTTACCACAGGGATCACCTGTGTCACCCTGTCGCAATCCCCTCCACCCTGACCTCTGCGATCATTGATGCGCTCTTCACTCCTACAATTTTCCCATACTTAATTCTGAATCCAGACTTTGCTTTTCCTCTTACAGAAGATTTCAAAATGAAATCATCTTCACAGCTTCCAAAACCTAGACACATTCTTCACAGAAGGTGTGGATATCTCCTGGGCTTCTAGGTGGGGTTCTGCAGCCAATGTTACTTATGGTTAATCTGACTAGTTTGTCAAAGAGCAGGGTAGGGGAGAGAGCACTAATGTCTTACACAGAAAGACTAGGCTTAACACATAGTCATGGCATGTGTTGAAGGTATATTATTGGAAAAATCATTTCTCTCTGCTGGCTTTCATTTTCAGGATAAGAGGGCACTCCAGCCTATGCTGTGGTGAAATAGAACAAAGCTAGCAGATCACAGGTATGAGTAGCTATTTCCAAGAATTGCAACCATTCTCATACATTATCTGAGTTAGCTCCATAAACAAACCTGTTTTCAGATGAAGAAATTGGTTTGAAAAGTTTAGTTTGCTTAACAGAACAGACAACCAATGCCGGAGATGGGGCTCAGTCCTGGGTTAGCTGCTGCTGGCTCCTAACCTCTTGGCACTCTGCATAGCATGGTGAGGACCTGCAGGCTGCAAGGCATTGAACAGACTGAAGATGTATGCAAGAGTTGCTGATAGCTAGCCTCGTGCTAATAGCTAAACCCACCAACTCTCATTAATTTATGGGATTTTACATGTGTCTCTTTTTTTGTGTATTTCATACAGGGTTTCACTACACAGCTTGGACTCATAGTGATCCTTCTGTTTTTAGCCTCTCCAGATTGTAGACATGAGCCACCATACCCTGCTTTCAATGGGGCAAGTCCAGCAAGGCATGTGTGCTGGTACTGAACGCTCGTCCTTGTACTTGTCTATCAAAAAGTTGGTTATAATACATTGTGGGAAAGAAGTCTCAGACTAACTTTGGGTCATTGTAGGCAGTGATGACCTTCTGTCACTACCTGAGGGGACAGAAGAGTGGCCAGCCTGCCAGGCTTTGGCCAGCCAGGTCTAGCCTGGCACACTTGCCCTCTCTGGGCCTCAGTTTCTTCACCTGTAAAATGTGAGTCTCCAGTTGCTGCCAACTGTGCCACAAAAGTGCTGAGAATGAAATTATGATTCATCATGAGAGTGTTGTTAAGCTTGTTTTAAATTTATTATTCATTCTCCCCTTTAGAGCTCGCTCACTCACTCTCACCATTTCCTAAATAACAGCTTCCTAGTTTGGATCTGGGCTCATTATAGTTTCCCCCCAGGTGCACCTCATTGCTATTATCTATGGCAAATCCCATTTCATTTACTGCCACCCATTTCATGAAGATGAGCTGATTAATATTAGTACTCACCTTATAAATCTATCCTTTCTGGAATTTACTCCCCTATTCAGTTTAGGGCCATTAGTGATCTTAATCAATGCAGACTTTCCATTTTCATCAAGATGATTAATAAACATAATAGGAAGTCCAAGCCTCTTGGGGACATTTTGCATGGCTCTTCCTTACCCCTTGAGGATGCAGCAATAATTATGCTCAGCTTGCAGTCTACCAGGCAATTTTGCTGCTAAACACTCATTTCCTTTTAATACTCTTTCTCCTCTCTTACCTTGCCTTATAAATGGCACCCCGGAGCCCTCCTCTTCCATTTTCATTCCCAGGTACAACTCAAATAACACCCTTTCCTTACACATATTAAGCCCATCCCCTTTATTTTAATTAAGGCAAGGAAATGAAGGCCCAAAGATAGTAAATGTCTCAGTAGTTGTCAAACATCCAAGAAGTGGCTATTAATGTATAATTTCCTCAAGTAGGTGACATATGAGCCAATTAACAAATTAGGGTAGATTCAATTAACTAAAATAAACCATTGCAGTCTAATATCCATTCATAACCAATGAGACATAGCTAAGTTTGATTAATGAGATGGGGCAGGAGTACATACAGTTGTTTCCTGCTCTGCTTGGCAATGTCCTGAGTCAGCCAGTGGACACATGGGGTGCCTTCCCTGAATGAGGCCTTTGATGTACCTTCCTATGTTAGGATATCCGGAGTGATTTTCCCCCCAGTGGAGGTAGTGGTTTTACTTTATCAGTTCTGTTATCAGCTGTCCTTCATTAGCTAGTTTCTCTCTTAGCAGTGGCACTTCCCAGTTTTCATAAGACTTTTTCCTTTTCAAACTTTCTTAACTTCCGACTCTTCTGTTCCTTTCTTATCATGGTTATTGTCTGTTTACTGAAACATTTTGTTTCCTGAGTCAGGTCTTAGCCAAGCTTCTTGTTTTTTCAAGCTGTCATCTTCTCTTCTGTCCCTGAAGCTCAAATGCCAAGTGTGAAACAAGCAATTATGAAAATAGATTTCCCCACAGTTCATCCTCCTCCAAGGAAAAGGAGACTGCTGACTGCATTTGTTTCCAGCTGTGTCCTGCTCAGGCTCAGACATGATTCGCACTGATGAGGCCCACCCACAATCTCAAAAACTGTCCCCCAAACAAACCTTAAATTTTGCTCCAAACTCATTGGAGGAAGCATCTGATGGCCACGACCAATATGGCAGTGCTACTGGGCATCAATTAGAAGGTATTTTTTTTTATGAGGTTTTCTTTAAGAATGAGATATATGACACTTGTGCCATGGGGTAAGACAGGGCTCACCCAGTCTTCACTCGGACTGTGGCTGACAGAGTATCTTCTATCTTTTGGGGCATCTTGTTCAGGAATAAGACACCTTATTCAATGGAAATTCCAGCCTTTGCTCTCTTGTTATAGCTAGAGCTGGTGCGGGTGAAGTAAGAGTGACATGAGCACCTAAATTCCGTTATGTTAGGATCAAGAGAGAATGAGGCAGAACATGAGGATCGCAGGCAGGAATATGCTTTGGAATGAGGATGAGGTCACTGGAAGGAAACTCTTGTGCCTTTTCTCTATTTCACTTGATATTGATCACTGAGGAAGCCTGATAAATTTGTCTTGGTGCATGGAATTAAAGGCTGGGTGGAGGGAATGGAGTCACCCAGGAACCCAGCATGGAGAAGCACCCCGCACCCCACCTAACCAACTTGTGTAGTACCCAAGGCCGTAGACCTCCAGCCCTTGCCCCATTCTCACTCCTGTGGCTGTATTTATCTGTTTGTCCCCTCCCTCAGTCCCACAAGGTTTTTCTTTCTAAATTTTAAACTGTGGTAAAGCAGACGGCAAACCAGGACAAAGAAAGAAGGGACTGTCTTAGCTTTCTCTAGAGCTCTTTGAAAAAGAAACTGCAAGGTTTTCCTGAGGTAAGAGCTAAGAGCCTCTGAGTCAGCATAGTGAAAAAAACTGTTGAAAAAGCCTAAGTAGGTAGCCCAATAATGAGAAAATCCCACTTCCATTACCTTAGACTGTTGAGCTTATGGTTCTGGGTTTTTCTTTGCAAGTAGGGGATTTCAGGTAGGTAAACATTGTAGTTGGTTTGGTTATGTCACTTCTTCTTACCCAGGTTCCTGGCTTTTCAAGGCTGGCTAGACCCTGCCTTGTGGCTTGGGCTTCAGCAGGAGAATAGGGTGTTAGCCCTGCAGCTGTTGCATTGCCCTAATAAAGGACTAAAATGGGAACTTTTAGATTCTGTCTCCAAATGCCAGGAGTAGAGAACTGCCACCATGCTTTCTGGCATGTTCACCCTTCTTGGTGTCCATACCACCCTTCCATACAGACATTCTGCCTCATGGTTCTGCTAGAGGGGACCCACACCTTGCAAAAGGGACTCTTACTGGGTGGTGAGGCCCTGTGCTTGCACACTGGTGGACATTATCTTGTGCATTGATATCAACATGACTTTCCTAACATAGGAAAATAAAATAAATGCCCAGTTACCCACCAACTCAGTGGAAACCTATGGGCCTAGCTCAATGCCTGTGTTCTGGTAAGTTCTATTGTCTGGTGAGTTATTATTCCAGCTATAGAAATGGAGACAGGCATATGGAACATGCTGGAGCAGCTAGGAAGGACTGGTGTTCCATCCAGATGAAGAAGAAATGGGGAAAGATTTTTGGAATAGTCTACTCTTGTCTATATGTTCCTGTTCTAGTTGTCTCAAATATTAACTTTCTTTAAGATTCTTGGTGAGTAGTAACTTAGACCCCTTTATCGGGGTATTTGAAATACTTGGTGAGTCATTATCTCATTTGACCTGAGCTCATTATCTGGATATTAAGACTCTTTCAGCACTTGAATTATGGTTTTATTTGAGAATTTAGGGAAACTATCTGTATGTCAGAGTTCTGACACAATGTACTTAATCCTAATCATAAGTAAGAAAATATTTACTAAACACCTACCTCATGCTAGCATGGTGCCGAGCACTTTAGATGTAGTAATTCATTTATTCTTTTATCACCCTTCTCAAAGCAGGAAACCGAAGGTGCAGTAGATACCATGGGGAAGGTCACTTCAGTAGCCAGAGGCACAGCTGGGACTTAAACCTTTTCCTCTAGGGCTCATTTGTTTGTGATGACTGCACCTGCTGTTAGCAGACTGACGGAACAGGTTCAGCAGCTTTTCACAGGGAAAACTTCGGGGTTTGTCAGGGGTCCAGAAGCAGGTATCCCTGGAAAGGATACCTGCAGCTGGGAAAGTTGGGAAAGGAAAGGAAAGTTCCTGGGCAGGTCCATGACTTCATTATGTCACTTCCTGCTTGAGGGGGGTCACACAGACAGTGCAGGGAGCATCTAGTCAGCCCTGAGTGAACACAGATATCTGTACACAATATCCATCTGCTATTAGCTTTCCATATTCAGTTCACCTGATACCACTGTAACCACCTGAGCACAGTTCTGTGCATTTTGCACTGGGACTTGGACTACTCTATTTTCTTTATTGGCTGCAGGCAGAATCCAAGATCCGCTCCACAATTTGCCCTGGAAAGCTCACAACACAAAAGTCTCCCTGTGACTTGCTGGCATTAGGAGCCTGTGATTTTGGTTTTGGGTTGCCTTCATGAGTGACACCACAGCTTCAATCTCTAACCAGAGTCAAGCCACAGGAAGCTAGTTATAGCTTGTATCATAGACTAACATATTGACATCCTCTCAATTACTCAGCGCTCTTGATGCCACGCGAACTTCTCCCAGCGCCTGCTGATTGCAGCAACACAACAGGGCTGCTCCCATCAATTCGCTAATTAGCTCCTTTCCCTTCAAACCTATTGGTGAGTCTGAAATCAGATGCAGAAGTCAATATAGGAGCATTAGAAGCTTATACTTGTGTGCACAACTTAAGGTGTAACAGCCTTCCAAATCAAGTTCACTCTCTCAGAGCTATCAGTTTGAACTCTGCAGATTAGAGAACTATGGCTACTGCATAAGGATAGAGGTGATTTGGCAAAGTGCCTGAGACAGCCAGAGGCAGCACTGATACCAAGTGGAGCCAATGCCTGGAGGCTTCCTGCTGCATGTTGTCACCATCCCATTCTACTCCACATCCACTGCTGTGGCACAGAACAATAAAATTTCCATCAGTCGGGTTACTTGCAAGATCAACTAGTTAAAATGTCAAGAGCAATGGAATGCAGACAGCTGAGTTCCCTAATTTAGCTAAATTTCCTAACTGTCTAAATCGACAGTTTATCTAGAACAACCAGGAGCAAAGCAGAGAGTCTAGAGGGCTTCTCCCCCTTGGAAAAAGCTGTGTGGACTCCTTTTTGTAAAATTCATCTCTGCATGACCAAGTGAAAATATTCATCAATGTCTTAAAAAGAAGCATCTTCCATTTTTAATGATAGACAAGGCGTTGTGCTTCAAGTAAATTCAAATCACCTGAAACCAAGACCGTGCACATAAATTTCTGGTGATTTTTGTTTTAATTTTGAACAGATGCCAGAGACTTATGTATATTAAAGATATGTAAGAGCACCAAAACATATACTGTTGGTGGAACTTATGCCCCTTTTTTCAGTGTCCAGTGAAACCAAACTAGATTTTACTCATGGATCAGTGAATTCACTTATCTATAATCACTGATTCTCTATTTTTTCATTAATAAATAAATGAATAGCAAGTAACTTGAAAGTAATTTCCACTAAACAGTGTGTATGAGAAAGCTATTAATGCACTGTGCGTGCTCCTGGGTTTGGTGCTTGCTTGGCTGCTGGAGAACAGGCCACGAGGAATGACTGCCTTGTCTTCTGTCTCCGAGAGCTGGCTGTTTCTGAAGCCTACTCTTGCAGGCAGCACTGACTTTTTCATTGACTTAACAGTGATCAGCTGCCCCTGGATTAGTGTTGATTCAGTGAGAATCTCCATTTCAGAAAGTGAGAACTGAGCTGAGTAGCTAGAGAGTGGTTTAACTGAAATGACTTTTGTAATCATGGCCAGAAGAAAACGGTAGTATTATCAGGCCTTGACAGAGCAGGTTAGAGGGTACTGCACAATTAGAGCTACCAGTTGGACTGAGTGTGAAATCCTGATAACCTTTACAACACTGCTGGTTCTTTCTGTAAGATCCAGACCTTTCCTGTGAAACCTAGTTGGAAGATAGATCATAAATTCATTGTTTAAAAGTTTCTCGATGAATTCACATCCATGTTTTTGAGTTTATAGAGTTTCCACTTTCAAAATGGTTAAGAGTGTGGAATGATCATAGCTTCAGAGCTGGGGAAATTAGTGTTGTACCTTTATTTAGACAAAACCAGTCATGGAAATAAAAGGAGACAGTCCTGGAATTGATGCTACCAGTTGGAACCAACTGTTCTTCATATTAGCTATGAGCAAGTGAAGTGGAAACAAGATCTAAGAGGATGCTCATTTCCAACCTAGAGAAGTGAATAAAAACTTAAAAGCAGTGAGTATTAGAGGGATTTGGAAAAATGTACGGCTTGCCTCGTGGAGCCAATGTTTTCTATCTTCTTCCAAAGTGTGACTAATGATTGTTTTCAACAGACATATTTCAAAATTAAACTTTAAAAAGCAGTCTAGTCATGTTTCTAATAATATAATTCCATACCAACCGGAGCCTGGGGAATATCAGGAGGAAAGGTAGTTCACAAAGCAGCCACCTTTGATTAAAGATGGGGTCTGTAAACTTAGATCTGACAGTTGGGAAATGAACCACAAAGCATGGCTTCCTACAGTGAAGAATATTCAGCCAGAAAGACGATGGCAAGGAAATGCTTCGAGGAAGTGAAGGGAATGCTGGCATATGCAGCCCAGCTTCACTTTTGCAGATGCAGAGGAGTGACTTGGGATTCATGCATCCAGCAACTGGTAGATTGCCTGCCCAGGTCTGATCTGAATGTTTACTCTCCCCCACTTATGAGCTGTATTTTCAGCTTACTTTGTCCTCTGCTTTAGCCTGTCCATTTCTAGGTGAGAATAACATGGGCAACCTAGAAGCACATGTCAGGTCTAAATTCATACTGTTAGATACTTCACATAATGTTTGGTAACCTATGGGCCCTCAGAAAAATGCTTGGGAAAATGTATAGAAAATAAGCTTTAGTGACCTTCGGTGATCATTTTTTAAATATAATTTACTGCTACTTTTAGACTTTTAACAATGAAAGCACACTACTTTTCTAGAGTCAGCTTTGTTAAACACATGTATACATGAAGGGTCAAAGCCCTGCACTGCCCAAGTGGTACTAGAACAGGTGTAAGTATGGGAGAGGTCTGAGGATCCTACATTTCAGCTACCTTGCTTGCCCAGAATGATCCTCCAGCAAGCTGGGCCTAGCACCCAGGTCTCCAGACAAGGTACAGATGGGTAAGGGAGTGAAAGGCATGTTGCTTTTGCATTAAAGACTGAGTATGCAGTGACAATGTTACAGAGGGAGAGTGGAAAGGGGCTAGGGCTATAAAGAAGGGAAAGAATTGTGGTGACTATGTGAATTTGGATTTAGGGCCTTGGAAAAACAGGCTTAGGCAGAAAGCAGTGAAAGAAGGAGTTCTGGTACAAAGAAGACCATGTGTTTGGTTGTGACTACTGTCTACTCTGAGAAACCCTAACTAGGTTTCACCTTCCAGCAGCTTCTAATTCAGATCTGCAGCTGTGTATCAGGAAGAGGCAGGGCTAAAGACTCAGAAGAAGATTGTGTGATATTAAAAGATGAAGCTGTGGTGAATACATTCTTTGAAGTTAAGAGAATAGATTGCAGCTGAAAATATCAAAGGTGGAGGGAAGTGCTGAGAGAGCCAGTTGAAATAAGAGAAGAAGGAAATGACATGGAGGAAGGGCAACATGTGGGTTAAAGAGTCAGCATCCCTATTCAGAGTCATTCTCCTATCTGCAATGTAGGAAGGAGGTCAAGAAAAATGAACTTGGGGAAAGAAACTAGCCATCTTTTGGCTTCAACTAAGACCATGTCAACTAGTTATTAGAAAACAAAGTAGGCTGAATCTCCTGCGTGAAAAATTAGGCTGGGAAATAAGGTAAGTCGGTATCTGAGGACAGTTGAAAGAACAGTCCTGGCTTATTCAGGATATAAGGCTCTATGAATATTTGAAAGTGGAAAGAAAAAGCTAAAGCTGTTGGGAGGTAGAAGATAAACCTAAACAGGAGCCCTCAGGAAGCTACAGAGCAACTGAGGAAGCAGAGCAGGAATCACAGGCACCATGCCCCACACGTCACTTTTCCCTGATATTTAAACATTTCTCAAAGTATTTGGGACCAAGTACTAAACTATTTACAGAATCTAGAATTTTCCATTTACGTGTTTGCTTTTCTCCTGTTTAGAAGAAACAATGGCAGAAGTTTTGGCTCCTCGTGCAGAAGGCCGCTTGCCACACTACTTAGCGCAGTGGTCATTAAATCATTACTCGTGTTGTCACTTGGCTCATGCAGGCTTTCCAACAGGGACTATAAACCGTACCTCAGGAAGGCTCACATGGAGTCTTTCAACTAGTCTGTCCTCGTAATGTTCACAGCCAAACATGCACGAGGAGCCCAGAAAATTCTTGTTAAATGACACAATTCAAAGGAATGAGCGAATGAGCGGTCTCTCCCACAGAAGACAAGCACTCTGTATTCAGAGAGATAACCCAGGCCCTGCACTATTCTCTGAAAATAATTTAAGCAGTTTGATAAGTGCATTAATCCTGTAAAAACCATTCAGTGAATGCTTTAGTTTTTGTACCTTTAACCATCCCTGTCACTGAAACCCCACAAGGAATCTATCCTTTGAATGCAGATAGTCAACAAATTTAGACAGAAGAAAAGGTTGTAGACAAACTACTTTCTGTACTGAAAATTGTTTTTCTTCTGCTTTCCTATCTGTGGAATTGGTATAATAATAAAGGATCATTTGAAGACAGAATTTTAAAAAACACGAAGTAGCAAACTCTAATGCCTTTATTGTTAAGCATGAGTATTTTCTTGTACCTTATTTCCAACTTTGTAAAAATATGTTTACCAAAATCTAGTTAGACTACTAAATAGTCTTAGCTTTTTCATCTAAAACTTTATCACTCATCTGAATCTGTAAGGCAGCAACCTAACATCCACCTGGCAAAGAACACACACAGAATGGGCTCTACTATTTGTTGATTAATTTAATAAATATTGCTTTCAGATTAAAAGTGAGCTACCATCAGAAAATTTCACCTTCACAGAAACTTTACAAGATAGGCATTTTCTCTCTTTTAGCTGAGAAATTTAAGGCTCAGGAAGATAAATCTGTTCCCAGAGTCACCCAGCACCTGCAGCCCAGGACCAAACTTCTTGATACCGTGAGCCTCATCTTTCCTTTTATTGTTACCTAATCCTAACTCTGATTTTTTGTCTACTTTTCCTTCCCCAATCAGGAAATGAACAGAAGCCCATCAGTGAATGGTTTCTCGTCATGCTTACAGCAACCCTCTGCTTCGTCTCACTAATTTCCTTACTGCTCTGCAGAACGTAGGTATTCTTTACGTCAAGTGCTTCCAGTCAGGCCTGAGAATTGACCTCTGAGTCTTATTGCACAACTACCAGCCAGATGGTTCTTGTTACCAGGAGGAATTTACAGCATTTTTGCTCTGGGAAAGCTTTTCTGAGATGAGTACAGACTAAATCAAAAGTGAAAAATATCACAAGGTGATGCAGAGAAACTGAACAGAGCACAGCACAGCTGTTGGCCACTGCACACTCTTGCTGAAAACTTTCAACAACCTACTAACTGCTGTGAAGGTTCTCACCTTTGTATTCTTAATTCCTGAACAGCCTCCCAATCACTACCTGCTCACCTTTGTTAAGTCACTAGTGTGAGCCTCTTTGTTACACTTCAGGTGAAGGAAAGCAGCACAACGGAGGCTGAATTTGCAGTGTGATCCTCCATCATGAGGGCCGGCTCCTAATTGGCCCTTACCTCACCAGGCCTCTGAGAGAGTGCCTGATGGTGAAGGAGATGAAGGCTGGGGCAAAGCTGGTCAAGCAAGTGGGCTTCATTTGTCCAAGTCATGAGACCTATGGCACAAGTAGACTTTGTAGCTGCTCAGTATGATATAAGGAATCTACCAGAAAAGTGCTATCTTAAATTCTTTTCCTTCTGGTGAAAAACTAAGTGAGTCTTCTGTAGGATGATTTCAATATGGCACCGGGTCAAGTGAGTTTTTGATAGATCAACAGCTCCAAATGCCTGACGTGCATGAGACAGCAGACTCTTTAGGAAGTCCAGGTACAAAAGACTCCCTTCCACTATGGTCATAGCCCTCGAGCCTTCTTAGCGGACTGCTCTCACTTTGCAGAGCCTACTTCTCATCTACCTATTTTATTTAACTTGTCTAATTCTTTGTTCAGGACATCAAGAATCTGGAAAGGATTTCTTTGGGACCCGAAAGCAAGTAACAGAGCCTAGAAATATCATAAAAATGTGGTCTCCTCTCTGGGGATCTCACAAATGGTCCCATAAACATTCTCTGTTCATTTTAGCTAAGGCAACTGAGCTGAGGAACACATATAAGAACATATTCTGTCTTAGCCTTTTCAAAATGTGGAAAATATTGAACAAATTTGCTATTATAAATGTTATATTTAGATAGCATCAGTCAATCAGTTGGAGAATCACAGTTCAGTGGAATCAAAAGAAAGAAAACAGCAGGACTCAGAGCAGCTGGGAGGGAGGCTAGGGCCATGGCTGTAAGTAAGCACTGGCTCCTGGATGCTTGCAGTTCACTTTCACAAATGAGGCTCAGCAGTGTGCACAGATGTGCAACAGTAACTGTTTCACTGTTTGTGGGTGATTCGGAAGCCACATGGCAGCCTTGTGGTACCCAAGGGCCTTCAACTACTATTATGATGTAACACACTGGGAAATCTGGACTGAGGATGAATTTGAGTTTATGAAACAAGTAGTCCTAGACTTAAGGTCAACTTAGAGTACATATTTACCCAGTTTCTTCCTTACTCTGTTTTTAGATATCGCTTATGGCCCAAGTTGTTTCCGCCAGTTCCAGCACCAAAAAGTAGCATCAAAGACCTCATTGCAACCACTAACTGGGAGGTAATATTGTAAGTTCTTATGACATGTCCTGAGATCCCAGGGAACTGTCACTGATTCTCGTTTTTCTCTTTTGTAAAACAGGGATTTCCTCTGGTGTCCAGAAGCCTGTTATTTCACTTAACTAGTAAAACTTCAGTTTTCATTTCCTATCAGCCATATTTTTTCCTCTTTTTTATATTTATTTATTTATTTATTTATTTATTTATTTATTTATTTATTTTGAGATAGGGCCTGCTTTCATAACTCAGGCTGCCTCTGACACTCAGCAATTGTCCTGCCTCAGCTGCCCAAATGCTGGGGTTGCAGGCAGGCATCACCAGGCCCAGTTCTATCAGCCATCTTTTAAGTGAACGTGGACAATTCCAACCCAGTTGAGTTGGGAACCTCAACTTCCTTTTCTGGTACATAGTAAGAGGCATAGATGAAATTTTCTAGGGCTCTGCCAAAGTCTAATACTTAAGTTTCCCATGTTTCTGCAAGCCAATAAAGAATTTTCAAGGCATCATTACTGTGTGAAAAAAGAAATGAACAGCATTAAGAAAAGGACAGAAAAGTGTTGCAGTTTACATTTAGATGCTCCACACCCCACCCCCAAGCCTCATGCAGTCATAGCTGAGGCTGTGGGAAGGTGACAAGGTTACAGGTTGACAGCTGATAGCTGCTAGATATGTCAGCCCTCCAAAGGTGAAGCAGTGGGGCTGTGGCCTGCTAAGGCTTGTCCTCCACCCTGTGCCTCCTCTGATCTCATTCTGTACCCTGCATGCACAACTCTCCTCAGCCATACCTTCTGGTTGTACCCCTTTTTGGTACCCATTGGCCACACTGTCTCACCATAGAGCCAGCCAACTGTGAACTGCACTATAAAGTATGAGTTAAAAATAAGCCACTCCTTTAATTCATAGATTTCAAGTATTTTTCCCCCAGCAACCAGGGAAAGAACTAAGACAGAAAAAAAGATGCTTCCCTGATTATGAATTTTCAGGGTCCTACTCACCATTCAGCACATAGGCTTAGCTGGGCACTGACTTGTATCTCTCTAATCTTCCCAGTGTCACTTACTAAAAACTTTATCCTCTCTCCCAGGGAACTGTCCTGATATCTTTGTCAAAAAGCAGTTGTCAGGGGCATCAATATAGCTCAGTGGATTAAGTGCTTGCTTAAGTAAGTGCAGGAGCAAGGGTTCGATCCCTGGCACCACATGCCATGATGGTCCCATTCCCGGGCACACTGAACTGATGATGGAGTCAGGGCATGGTGGTGCATTCCTATAATCCTAGCACTAGGGAGGCAGAAATCAGGAGGGTCACCATGAGTCTAAGCTGCATAGTGCGCGTGCACACACACACACACACACACACACATGTGTTAAAACAAAAGCAGTTGTCTATGTATATGTGGGTCTATTGCTACACTATCACTTTATTTTATTTTATTTTATTTTATTTTTTGTGGGACCAGGGTTCGAACTCACGACCTTGCACTTGCCCAGCAGGCACTTGTGCCTCGGAGCTATCTCCCCAGCCCCTACACTATCACTTTATTTTCTTTGGTCTATTAGTCTATCATTTTGGCAGAAGTATACTGCTGTACTTACTGTAGCTTTACTGTAAACTTGGAGGCCAGGTAAGACCTCCAAAAATCATTTTCCTCCTATAGTTGTTCTAGTTATTCTAGTCTTTTCCATTGTCATAAAAGTCTTAGAGCCAATTTATCTTCTTCTTTTTTTAACAAATAAGCTGGCATTATGAGTTGTACTGTATATCATGAGGAAAAGCAGTGTTTGAGTTTTCCAATCTGTAAAAATGGTATTTATCTTTATTTAGATTTTCTTTAATTTCTGAGCAGTGTTGGTCAGTTTCAGTGAAGTCACTGAACTTTACTGAATTTATCCTTAAGTTGAATTATTAACTTATAGGTAAACAAACTTTTTCTCTAAAAATCCAGATACTGAGTACTTGAATGCCAAATAGTTCATTTTTCATCTTTTTTCTCTGTCATTGCAGTATCAAAAGTAGTCACAGAAAATGTGCTAAGAAATTAGGATAGTTGTATGCCAATAAAACTGTATTTACAAAAACAGTAACAAACCAAATTTGGCTATAGTTTGTTGATTCCGCATTTAGAATAAGCAATTTTCTTAACAAATTTAGATTCCTCTCAAAAAAAAAAAAAAGGAATACTAATTGCTGGATGATAGGGTGATCCATCCTAGGAAAAAAGGGAACACTTATAGAAAAGTTTGCCATAACCTGTGACCTTTGTTTAGAATTTAGCAGTTTTGGTGTTTGTGATCATTTTCAGAAAGGGGCCAGCGAGATGGTTCAGGATCTAAAGCGCCTGCTGAGAAAAGGTTAGGCAACCGGAGAAACAGTGGTATGATCTGCAGCACCGCATACCACATGCTGCGCCAGCTCCGACCCCAGAGCAGGCTGAGCTGGCCATAATATTAGGGGAAAAAAAAGAAAAAGAAAAGAAAAAGAAAGAATGAGACTGAGAAAAGTCACTCCGTCCCTGGCTCAATCCTTCCATTTCCACCTATCAGGGGGAACGGGCCATCTGTTTTGTTTGCCCATAGGCTTTTAGGAAGGAGAGTGTGTCTCCTGTGAAACTTTGAGTGGTTTCATCAGAATATGTGCTGCATATATTTCTTTATTACAGAAAATAGAACACACTAGATTTAAAGAGCAGGTTGCCATCATTTGTCCTGGTCTCTTGATGGGCCATCTTAATGCTGTTATCTAATTTCCTTGCAAAGCCCTAAAAGATTTCTATTCATATTTTAGGCTTGGAGAAAGAAACTGGCTTGAGAGTATATTATATAAGCTTAAGGTTTGTTGTTAATTAAAATCAACATGTTTGCAAAACAACATCCTAGAATAGACTGAATGGTTTAGCAAAAGTTAATAGCAAAGCTTAGTATGGATTGGTTTCTCAGGACAGCTTAGTCTCCTCACATAAAATTTCCAATAAAAGTGGGGGAAGGCAGAGTCAGAGATAAACAAGCAGACAGACAGACAGACACGCACACATGCACACATACATCACACACACACACAGAGGAATTAGCAAAAGAAGGGAATTAAGATCAACTTTAAAAATTTCAAAGACACAGGGGCCAGAGGTTCAATCCCTGGGCCTGCCATGCTGGCCCCACCACTGGGGAATGCAGAGACAGCAATTTGAGACTGGGCGTGGTGCACATGCCTGTAACCCCAGCTCTTGGGAGGCTGTAAAAACAGGAAGAGCACTATGAGTCTGATCTAGTAGTGAGACCCTGAACACCCTGTAGACCCTTTCCTAAAAAAAAAAGAAAAAATTCAAAGAGATGAGATGCTCGTGGAGAGAGACCTAATGGAAGACATTTTGTTTTGCAGAAAGCTGGTCCCAGTGAAACAGAAATTGAAGTCATAAGTTATGTAGAAGAGCCTGTGTTGGAAATCTTGGAAAATTCTGTGTTTTGATTGTCAGTGTGGTACTTTTAAATGAAGTCACATATGTATCAGTGGTAAGAGCCTGGACTACAGTTTTCTGGCCAAGAGATGTCCATAATTTATGGAGCTCCGTCTGCAAGGGAATACATTCAGACATGCAAACACGTGTCATGTTTCTTCAGAACATGTGAACGCTTCATCCAAAGTCTCCTTGCTTACATCCAAGCCAGTGATTAAAGCAAAGATTTTCCCATGGGGTTTCTCCTCATGTGGTAGAGGACAGCACCTCCTCACGTCTTCCCCACTCTTCTTGGCACAAGAGACTTGATTTGTCTTTTTTTTTCAGGAGTGGGGTTTGAACTCATGATCTTACACTTGCCAGGTAGGCACTTGTGCCACAGAGCTATCACCCCAGCCCCAAGAGACTTAATTTGTAAGTCTAACTTCAAGTGCACTTACTTCTGGCAGTGCTGTTTTGACTGTCTGCGTTGCCACTGCACACCATTTTTCATCTACTGGGAATTCAGCAACATTTCACAGAAATCAAGGCCTTTGATAATGGAGAGCAGATGGCAGAACTCTGAAGAGCGAACCTGGAAGTAACCATGATAGCAGTGTGTCTGATCATGAGGCTCCGATGACCTGGATTTCTTTATGATGATGTGGCAAAGTGTACAGATTTTTGTGTAAGACAACTGAGCTTCAGAATGGCTCATACTAGGCAGTGGCCTACATGTAGGAACTTCATTATGGCCAGTCAGAGAATGTGAACATTTGCTTGATGATAAATACCATCATGTGGGGCTGGTGTAAGCTGAGCCCACAATACTGGCTCCTACTTGCATAGGTAGAAGAGTCCTTTTGGAGTCTTCCTAGGCACGGAATCTAAAACAAATACTTGTTCTCCAAGACATCCTCTGCACACAGGATGTAGCCTCGTCTCTTGTCTTTTGGAATTTGCTGTGTGTAACACAGTCAACATGGGGAAAATTGGAGGGTGAAGTTCATGTTTGCCAACAGCTTGGCCACCTGAGCCTCATTGAAATGCTTCAGGCCTCAAGTTATTTATGCAAGGCTGGGGAAGAATTCACGTGGGCAAAGAACATCCTTATTAAAAATCCAAACATTTTCATGATGAGACTTGTATGTGTCAGGACCATCTGTTGGTGGAATTAATAAACCCTAGGTGCTAAAGAAAAAGTAGATATCTGGAAGCAAGAACAGTTAACTGAAAACAATCTTTGATGGCACGGGTAAAGGTGAAAAAATCTAATTAGACTAGGACTTAATGTTAGCCTGAGAATCTTTGTGACACTGATGATGTAGCTATTTCTGCCTCCATATCTCATAAATTGAATCCCAAAGCACAACCTTTTTGAAAATTCTTTTTCCTTTAGAATTTGTTATCAAATTAAAGACAATCTTATATTTTCTCAACATGCTTCTGTTTTAGTTACCAGATATACTAGATATGTTTGTGAATGCGATTCAGTATAAGGTATGTTTAGCATAAATGACAGTGAATGGTCTAAATTTGTAAATTTATGAGAGATCTATTCTTTATTTTATCTCCACATTTTTTCTCTGTCCCCAGTATTAATGCCATGCTAAAATTATTGCCAACAGACTCTGAAATGAAATCTAGCCTTCTAGTATTTTCTCCATTAAAGGCATATCTGCCTGAACTATCCTCGCTAGAACACTCATGCAATGCCTCATTAACTTCAAATTAAAGTTCTTAAAAACTCCGCCATGACTTCGCTCCTCAGTAGCTCTCCAGCCCTAATCCTGCACACCTAGAGCTGCGCTGCTTCTCTGTGAGCTCTATGCTGTCTCCTCCCCCAGTGATTCCATGTTGGTTTTCAAAGGAGAAAAGCTTCTTCAACGTTTTTTCATCTTGCCAATACTTTGTTTTAAATAACAGCTCCTCGCAACAAAAATTTTCCTCAATTTCTACTTCAAACTAAATAATCCTCTCTGTTATCTGGATGCCTTCTTTTTTTGGTTTTGCTTTTGAAACAGAGCCTCACTAGTCCAGGCTGGCCTTGAATTTGTGGCAATCCTCCTGCCTCAGCCTGCCAAGGGTTGGGATTACATGCATACAGCACTAGGTTCACCTTTTTAATTCTATTTCCACACTTCCTAAAACTTTTTCATCTTATTCACAGTGTAAACAATCAGATATCAAGAACATTGTCTTATTTACCTTTCTGTCTGTGAACACTGAATAGAACGAAATTGCTGATTGAATTTAGCTGGGACAAAGGAAAAGGAAGTTTATTACATGAACTAGATTATAAAACAATTATTTTGAGTGGATATTATAGAACTTTAATAGCAGACTCATTGATTAATACTGTATGTTTATGGCAGAGATCACTGGCCTTTTGAATGATGAAAAAATAACGCCCAACAGTCATTTTGTGGGTCATTTTAGAAACACCTGCCCTAGGCATCCAGCAATCCCACAGGTGCCATGTCTAGTGCACCTGCCCATGGATTGCACCTGAGAGCTTGTCAGGCTCCAGCCCTGGGCTCTTAGCAGCTGTACAAAGTCTGGCATTAGGTTACAAGTGGTCAGTGGCAACACTGTATTTTTGATGGTTCGATGTGCATTGTTTTAAATTTATCATCGGTCTTTTTTCAACATGGAAATATGTCAGGAAGTTCAATTTACTTATTAAGATTAAAAGATGTTTCCCTACCATGTGATAAAATGAAAAAAACTACAAACATGGGGAGGTGGGTGCTGAATAAAGAAGTCAACAAGCTTTGGTGTATAGTTTGAAGGATAGTAAATATTCTCTACTTTCTGAACTATGTAACTGATGTTGTACCCATTTTTTTCTATAATAGCACAAAACATTCTCCATAGTTATTTTATCTACTCCCCCCCCCCCAAAAAAAAAGCAAAAAGCTTGATCTGGCATGTGGACCAGTAATCTTGTCTATATATAGCTTAATGGATTAAAAAAGTCAGGTTTGAATGTGTTATTTTTGTTTTTCATTTTTTAAAGAACAGCAACCAATTTGAGAATTAAAACCAACTGAAAATCATTCTATTGTGCATGTGAGGGAAGAGAGTGGTGAAAATATTTGTGTTTGCTTGCATTACACATTGTTATAAGCTGGCTTTGAAATAGGCACAAGTCCAGCATTTCTGTTCATATGTATGCCTACCAGACTGCTCTTTTCACATCCTGTTTCCAATATGTGTATGTTCTGTCTTCCCTCATTAATGCTTGAGAAGGGAATCCTTAGTCTTATTTACCTCAATTTCTCCAGGCTCAGCACAATATTTGACACACAATATGCCTTGATTCTTATTCTAACCACTGAATACAAGAGGAACAACTGGACCCATTTAGAATACTAGGTATTTGGTTCAGTTTATTCTAAAGATTGATACAAGGTGCATTAACTACATAATTTTTCCAAATATCTATATATACTATGACCTATGCTCTAGGTAAGAAACCCATTTTGGTAACCCTTCAAAATATTTCTAGATTTCTCTCTCCAGTTCTTTTTTTTTTTTTAACCTCTTTGCTACATAATCTGGTCCTTTATCCTGGAAAGCCCCACTGTTAGTGCTCTCTGCCACCACCTCTAAGAGCGACTTCACGCAGCACTGGTTCTCAGGCCTCTTACACACAAGCTCACATTCAGTCTCAGGAAAGAGGAAAGGAGAGTTTGGCAAATGAAACAAAACTAACCTTAAAACAGCAAATTCTTACCTGACTGTCAGAGCCCTTGATTTGCAGAGATCCCAGCATTACTATTTTTAAAAATATATTTGGTACAAGGTCTTGCTACAAAGCTCCAACACGTAGTGATCGTCCTGTTTTCAGCCTCACCAGCCCTGGGATTCTAAGCACGTGCCACCATGCCCCAGAGATCCTGGAATTTTGAATTAAGAATTCAATGACTTCAGCTGGGCGTGGTGGCGCACGCCTGTAATCCCAGCACTCGGGAGGCTGAGGCAGGAGGATCGGTGCGAGTTCGAGACCAGCCTGGGCTACAAAAGTGAGCTCAAGGCCAGTCTGAACTGCATAGTGAGACTCTGTCTCAAAAAAAGACAAAAAAAAAAAAAAAGAATTCAATGACTTCAAGGCAGGCCTGCTTATGCACACCTGTGATTATAGTGCTTTGGGAGGCTGAGGCAGTTGAAGCCCAAATCAGATGACTGAACAAGACTTTGTCTTAAAAAATTAATAAGTAATGGCTAAGAATTTTGTTTTGTGCAAAAGGCCTGAGTTCATTCCCAGTATTACAAAGAAGAAAGAAAGAAAGAAAGAAAGAAAGACTTCGATTGTGATGTATCTTCTCTGCATAGGATTATAATATTTGTTTTTAAGCTCTATTTTAAATTTTAAATTTTTACAAGGATATGTTTGGTGTACATAATGATGACACCCCCGTGGGCAATCGGCACATGCACCTAACGTATTGCAATTCTTTTTGTTCTTCCCTGTCCCCACCCCACCATCTATCCATCTTAGTCACCACTGCTTAAAAGATCCATTTCCTTGTTTCCTATGTTTGTTTTCACTTTGCTCTTTATTTGCATTTTGGATTTTTCATATAAGAGAAATGATCTTGTGTGTCTGATTTATTTAAAGGCACCTTGAGGCCATGTTATGATGGTAACATTTAACACATAAAAATAAAGGACTGAATTTAAATTCAAAGTAAATGCTGCAAGAGGCATACTCAAACACTAAACAAGCATACTTTTTTTAAAACTGAAATCTATTGTTATTTTATTTTACTTTTTCATTTTCTGAGACAAGATCTCACCATGTAGCCCAGGCTGGCCTCGAACTGGAGGGAGTGCCCCTGCCTTAGCCTCCTGGGTGGTGTTGAGACAGGCCTTGCACCACCACACCAAGATGAAATGTATGTTGAACAAGGCATCTCATATTTTATGTGGAAACCCTCATCCTGGGGAAATAAAACAACTCTAAGCCATCTGAAGTGAATACAAAAACCAAGCAAAAATACAATTCACTGTCAATAAAAGCAAAGCAATGTGGCTAGGGCACGCTGGAGCTGATAAAAGAGCACACCTGAGCCCCATGAACGCTCTCTGCAACAGACAGGTTGGCCCAGCTGCCTAGGTCTCTTTTCAATACCAGAAGCTCATTGCGCCTTCCTTCTTGTTATCACATGGTAACTAGTCTGTCCACCATCCAGCCACTTACCCACCACCCATCCTTCCTAATGTGTCGTCCTCTTTTAGTAGAGATTGAAATCCAGCACTTGCAGCCAAGCCACCAGCATATGAATTCCAGGGCTCTGATCAGTTAGCTTTGTCACCTGGGACACAGCTCTGAACATCCCAGCTTTGGTTCTCCATATATAACATAGACGTTATATGTTATCATGTAACATGATAAAAAATGGAACCTCCTCCACCGGGTTGATTTGTACAGAGACTGGCACAGACTCTAAACACTGTTGACTGTTACTGTGAGGGCTGATTGTCTTCACGGGTGATACTGTACCTTTCCTGGTCTCTCAGCTTTCCCACCCATGTTGGACCACATCGTTCCCTCCAGCCTACTTTACTGCCTGGTACTGAGAGGCCAGCTAGCATTCTCTTGCTCTCTCAAGCCACTTCACACACACTGTCCTGTTCCTGGTCTCCAAACTGCTGCACCCTGGGCCAGCCATTGTTCATCATTACTTCATCCCCACATACTCAGCTTGGACACTTTGTCACCACCTTACCATTTCCCTCCTGCCGCTCAGTGTCCTGCTCTGTCCTGTAGTAGAGTCTAGCATCCACTTCCCTGCTCCATCCCATCTTATCTCTTAGGAAAAACTTTGGTCTAAGGTTTGAAAGCCACTGAATAAAGAGTTTCAAATTCTAGTCCTCATTTTCCAGTTGTTACATGGAGCTGCTGCTATCACCGCTTTATCTTTTTTTGTAAATGAAAAAAGAACAAAACTACACCCTTGCTTTTTAGTCTGAAGAACACTTGGAAAACAATTTAAAAAAAAAAGATTTCACTATTTGTTCATTAGAATACTATGGCACATTTTCTGGTAGTTTGCACTATTCTTATCACCTGGTAAGAATATGTAGGGAAACCCTAGTTTACACAGATGGGGGACTGTGTACTTAATTGCACCTGTAATTAAATACCCCAGACTCAGTTTCTCAATGTCCAGATGTCATGTGCTTACTTACTCTACAAAAAGTCTTCACTGTATGATCTATGTCATTAGTGCTTTGCGACTCTATACCCCAGCATAACTACTGAGGATGAAGGACGGAGGTCACTTTTGATTGATCTGTGAGCTCTGTGGAATATTGTAGCTCACATTGTAGTTGTGGAACTGTGATGTTTAATCTGCATGGCTCATTGAGCACAGAAGCCGAAGGGGCTTCCTTCCAGAAGGGGTACAGAATAATTACACTCTGGCAGAGGGTTTGGGAAATCATATGAGATTACAACAGATAGGCTTTTCCCTTGAGTGGTAGGAACAATTGTGATTTAAATACCAGGTAGAAAAACATGAGGGACAGACGGGGCAGGTAATGATCAAATGCCCTCAAAGGGAAATGAGAGATCAATGCCTCATCAGCCACTGAGTGAAGAGGTTTGGAAAATCCAGCACCAGGATGGAGACCCTACTGTTGTTTTTGATTAACAGGGACAGGGAGATAGCTCAGTAGCATAAGCACCTGCTTGGTAAGTACAAGGTTTCAATTGGTAAATGTTTTAAAATCATGAAACATTTATACTTATATTAAGAATGAAATTTAAATAAAAAGCCATGATTGGGCTGGCCAAATAGCTCAGTGGCTTGAGCCCCAGGCCTGCTGTGCTGGCCCCTCCCCCAGAGTGCCCTGGGATGGCAATCAGACTGGGCGTGGTGGGGCGCACCTGTAATTCCAGGTCTTGGGAGGCTGTAAACATGCGGATCACTATGCATCTGATCTAGTAGTGAGACTCTGAACACCTTTCCCTAAAACTGTAAAAAAAAAAAACCCATAATGGATGTAGCCGTTGAGTTCAGCTCATTGTGGTGACAGAAAGCATCTGAATTCTATAATTTATAAGTCATAGAGAAAAAAAGTAATTAAGTTATGCAATAGTCACCAGTGATAGCAGCCTTGTATGTTTTGAATTTTAGAAACTTTCTAGCACTTAATAAATTGAAATTGTGAGACTGTATCTTAGGGTATCAGCACCTAGATCCATGTTTTTAGTCACTGATTTGCACTGCCTTTGCAGGGTCCTACTGCCAGGCACATTGTGGAATAATTGTGGATATGTCCACAGATTGATTATAAATCCTTGAGTTTAAAGGCTTACCTTCCAACTCACTATGGGCTGTCACATAGCTATTTTTAGCCAGGACATTGTATTAATTCTAACAGGAGTATATTATCAGTTCTTCCTATACTAATGGAGTAATAGAGGAGGACAGTAGTGCTGGTACCTTAATACCATACCACTTCACCTATGGATGATTAAATTGCATTGAGTTAGAAGACATTTTGCCACTTACATACTTTTAATAACCCAACATTCTTTGAACATATTTACTGTAAGGCAAAGGTGGCAGAGAGAATGGGGAAAAGTTAACCGGGATTTAAATTGACCGCTAAATGGGAATAACAAAGATTTTAGAACAATAACCATAGGTATAACTCAGTCATGCTGCCTCAAGATAGAAATTCATAGCTGTCCTTATTTTATAGGCTAGAAGAAGATGGAGCTTACCTCAGTTTGTCATGCACATCTTTGGCCCAAATGGAAAGGACATGCTTTGTATACGGGGTATATACGATCTTTAAAAGCTAGATACACAGAAAGACTCCAATCATCTGTCAGAATACAATTGTCTTTTATACAGTTAAATCACATGTGGGTTGCACACAAAAGAGGGTGTAGGGCAGGTGCTTGAAAAGGTGTAAAAAAGCAAAACAATTCTTCTAATATTCTTCCTTTAGGGAGAAAGCTCAAGCAACAACACATTCCACCTGAGTGTACTATGTTGGCATAGGGGACAAACATATGCTGTGACTGGATAGGCACAGAACATCTATTGTTCAGAACCATGCTGCATCGAATCTCTACATTTGAGGATCATTATTTCAATCTTCCTTTAACAAACTCTCCCTCCATGTGAGTGTAGGCTTTGTGTGCTCAAGTGCCCCGGTTGTGGGACCCAAACTGATGAGACACTTCTCCAAGAATCTGGATATTGAGCGGGGCTTGGGGGGGGCATCAGATGAAAGTGACTTATTCCTACAAATGCACACAGCAAATACTTTCCAAAGTTCCTGTAGTTTGTCTTTTCTTTCCACCAAGGTAAAGTTCCTTTAGTGTTTCCTGGGCTCAAGTGATCTAACCTGTGTCCTGCTAATTAGTTCCCTTATGTTTATTCAAATTAGCATTTGTTTCTGTGGCTTCCGACCAATGGATCCTGCTGAGAAAACCAAAAATATCAGACAAGTTTAGGTCAAGGGTTCTACACTGTACTTTCTGAAAAATCTTCAGCTGCCAGACTCAGCCAGGCCAGGGCCTCATCATCAGATGATGAAGCTGAGCATGAGTTTGCACAGCATAGGGTAAGGAGCCAGGCTTTTTAACACTCCCTAGAGTAGCACAGAAGTCATGACACACTCTTCCCTGGTTCGTTTGCTGTGGCACATAGGCAGGCAACTGATTGATGCAAAATGTTACATCAGAGACCCCTTTAGTCAATTAATCAATGATTATTTATTGCAAGGCACTGTGCTAGGCACTACGGAGAGTACATGGAAGATAAGACCAATATCCCTGCCCTCAAGGAGCTTACAATCTAGTTGGGGAGACAAGGCATACATACAAGGAAAAGTAGATAACAATACAGGAGTTAAGTTAAAATGCAAGGTAACAGTACAAAAGATTTTCAAAAGTAGTACCTGATTAATTACTAAATGGAAGGTTGCAGTGAATTCAGAGCAGGGACATCGCAAAGCACTGACAATATGGAGAGACTTCATAGGTGAGCTGGGCTTAGGGCTACCCTAGGACAGCTGCCTCTGGATGTGGGAGATGGCTGGGAGGCATTTCAGGAAGGGGCAGCCAGGAGACCGAAAGGCACAGAGGTGAAACAGAGAGCAAGCAGTGGTCAGGGACTGAAGAGGGCTCACTGTGACTGGATGCAGAGTTAAATTGTTTTAGACTGAGAAAGGCCTTCTGAGCTCATTTAGGTTTTATCCTTTTGGCAAGGGGGTTAGAGGTAGGGAAACAGCAGACATATGGATGTACAATAGACAAAAGCCTTAGCTAATCAAGAGAAAGTTTTCAAGTCTGACCTTCCAGACATTTATTTGTGGGTTTTGACTCTACTTTCAAAGGGGGCTTGAAATGATGTCTTTAGAGTTGTCACTTCCAAAGGGTTAGCTCTGGGTCATCTAGCTTTGGGTCATGGCCAGAGACTATGATCCCAAATTATGACTAGCACAAGAGTGAGGAACATATTCCCTGACAGGTAGGCAGTAAAAATGCTCCCAGAAGACAAATATCTTTATAAATGACAGAATATTTATTAACAATACCTTTAAAAAAAGATTACATATGCTAGATCACTGGTAGATAGCATTTACACTGGGATTGGGAACTACTTGGGATATCATTTTTTTCATTCTTTTTTTAAAATTTTTTTGTGTGTGTTATTTTAAATTTTATTTTAACATATAAATAACCATATCAACCTAAGCAAGGAACACAGCTTGAAATACTGACAATATTTTCTTGTTGTTGCGGTTATCATCCTAATTTTTACACAAGTGGAATCCTGATTATGACTCTATTGGATAAATATAATTAGAAGTTTGAAAAGTTAACTTGTTATTTGTAAGCAAAAATGACAAATTACAGGCAAATTTGAGCTCTTTGCAAAAGAACGTTTACATGTGAATTTTTTATAGAAAATTTCATTGCCTTTTATATTACTGTTCCACCAGTGTCAGCTTACAAAACCTCCCCCATTGTAACAAACAGCTCTTTTTCATAAGAATATGGTTTTGTTGATATTGTCATTTTCCAATGTGTAATTTTAAGACTTAGAAGGTAAAGCTTATAAAGCAACTAGTTTTAGCTATTGCAAAACAAGAGAATCATCAAGATACCATACAACTTTACTAAAGATCTTTTATAGAACCATGAAAAATTCTTTGTAGCAACTATTTGTTGAAATAGGAGAAATCTTCCAAACTCCATACTCCATTGTGATTCAAAAGAAGGGTTCTATCATTACAGAGATACACATATTATATATAAGAAATTTTGTAAAGAAATTGTGAGTCCATTGATAATTACTTTTTTTGTAAATTTACATTCAAAACAGATACATTTAAAGATATTAAAATTATCTTTTATCCTTTGAAGAACATGGTTGACTATAGCAACTTTCAGTTTATGTTACTACAGGATATGCAATTTCAAATTCAATGTCTAAGATAATGCTACTACAAAGACAATGCTAACTTAGTTGAGTGAAAAGAAAGTCTTACTACGCAATGCTAAATTCAGGGATGGAAATATTGCACAAGTGCCTCTTGGGCAGTAAGGTTAGCTTTTTTGAGATTTGCAGCCATTCTTAAAGCGATCTCAAATTGTATTGAATAACAAAATTCACAACAGGGTGGGAAAACATATTTTACATGTCAAAAGGGCTTGATTCAACACATCCACCACTCAAAGAATAATTTATATACAGCAGCCTTGAGCTATAGACCAAGCCTCTGGCTGTTCTGCCACTAGATCCTTGTAAAACTGTACAAGTAATTTGCAATTTATTTACCAAGATGAGTTTCAAACTCTGTCTTTAAAGGAAATAGTCTCAAATCATAATTGTATGGTAATGTTGCCCATAGCATTTTATAGCAGAGGAAAAATTAATATCTACATTATATGTTAACTTTAAAAATTCTATAAAACACTAAATATATAATAAAAAATATGCATATAAGGACTTATGTAAACTGCTTTGGTAACATCATATTACAGATGTCTTCAGTGCATTGCAGAGTTTCCAAAGAAACTTCAGACAAAGCCAGGTTTGCTTTGAGGAAGTACTGTATAATGCCATTCCTAAAGAAGCAAAAACATTTTTTCCAGTAATAAGATGTACTTGAACAACAATATTACTTAGTACTGGGTGTCTTCAAAACAACTAGCTAAATGTTGGTTATATTATAAACGGCAAGTCCTGTAGGTAATTTTTGTCATAAACTAGACCTGGCTGTGAGGGAAATCATTATCGTGCTGATGGCTGACAGTGTACATGCATTCGACGTGGAAGCTCCAGATCCTCTGGCGTAGGAGTCTGAAAAGAGAGAACAAATCCACTCACAATGGCCTCATCTTAGCTACCAAGGGAGGAGGAGTCAAGGACTTTTCTGAAACAGCAGGACAGACTGGATTCTCCTGAAAGTGATTAGTTCTTAATAGCTCCTTAATACCAGTGCTGTGACTATAAGCTTGGACCTTGGGATCAGGTTCTAGGACAGCTCTATTTCTTCAATTAATTTTTCCATTTATTTTATGAATAATATCCCCCTTCCTGTCTTTATTTATAAAAGCTTTGTTTCTATATTTTCCTTCTGTTATTTTTCTCTTGTTCCTGCTTACACTTATGTAAAGTGAGGATTTTGACATCAAATGTGAAGAGAAACTTTAATTATTAGTACCAATGCTCATAAGCTTTATGATATGTTCATGATGCCACACTAGAGAAGACTGCTCCCTCTTGAGCTTTACACTTGTGCTGGGCACAGACCAATATAACATATCAATCTTACAAAAATGTCTTATAAATTAAGTATTATTATTACCCTATTTTTGTTGTTGACTTTTTTGTCTTTTTGAGCCAGGGACTCATTATGCAGTTTAGGCTGACTTGGAACTCACTTTTAGTCCAGGCTGGCCTTGAGCTCACAGAAGTCCTCCTGTCTCAGTCTCCTAAGTCCTGGGATCACAGATGTGTGTCACCATGCCTGGCATCAATATTACTCTATTTGACAAATGAGGACACTTGCGCTGTGAAAACTAGCATCTAAATTCTAGCTAGTAAGGGGCTGAATTGGAAACCATATCAATATCTAAGATATAACTCTTTTCTCCAGACAGACCAAAGAATATAAATCTTTTTAAAAATTTTGTGTATCTTATATTTGGCACAATATTTTTTTCACATTGTCATTCAGGGTTTCTTCAAAGTTGTAAGATTCCATTGAGTAACATAAAGAAAAACCTCTTGAAAGGAGAAATCATAGTTGATTCACAGTCCCATGCTTATCATTAAAAAACTACCACGATAATTATTTAATAGATGGTTTTGTAATGAATAAAACCAGAATTATAAGTGAGGCTAAAAAAATTCTTATAAAGATAAGACAGTATGAACTCAGATTTTACCACAATGAGATAAATAGCCATAAGCCCTAACCTTGTGGTTTTGTGGCCTGGAGTTTACCTCTACCTCTCATCAGATACCTGGTTCCCTTTCAGAAGAAGTAAGAGTCTTGATTTGATGAGATTTATAAAGCAATTCCACTCCATGTTTTTAAAATGTGAGAAAGCTTTCACTGTTTGCATGCAAAAATAATGCTTTCAATAAAAACTCCATCCAAACACTGGCAAGGCACACCCAAGGCCTGAAGCATAGGTGTGTGGAGCCTCGGTTTCACATTAAGATCCTGTTCTATTCTTTAGGCTGAACAAACATTGAATCCCACCAAAACAGAAGACTACGCAGGGAAAAGACAAAAGGACCAGAGGTCTCTTTCTCTTCTTATTTGAGGCACCCAAATTTTGCAGATAAATTTATAATTGCTGAGAGGGTTCTCCACTATTACCTCATAGAGGCAAGAAAGTAACATGATGGACGCTGACTGGGGGAGGGATAGGCAGACCAAAACTCAGCGCTCTGTGGTGGAAATTTTGCCTGTAATTTCAAACATCATCACTCTACTGATGGCTTTAAAATTTACAACTCTGGACTTCACTGGATTCCTAATCTCTAGGCATCTAAATAAAAACACATGTGCAAATCTACACTTAGATATAGAATGAGAATCTTTCCTTTTTCGTTGCATTAAAATACATAAAACATAAAGAAGTCATTTGAACTATTTTAAAGGGCATAGTGCAGTGGCATTGAGTACCCTCTGATGAGGTGAAACCAGCATCAGTTTCTATGTTTTCATCACCAGGAATGGAGGGCATTGACCATTGCACTCACACTCTCTATAATCACTAATCTGATTTCTGTCCATGTGCATTGGCTTATTCTGTTTTTATCATCAAGTTACAAAAACAAAATAATGCCAGGTAACTTGCTTATGTGCAAGAGGAGTATTTGAAAAATTAAGATTGAAAGGCCTGGGGAGATAACTCAGTAGCTTAAGTGCCTGCCTGGCAAGTGCAACGACCTGAGTTTGATCTTTGATTCCAGAGAGAGAGAGAGAGAGAGAGAGAGAGAGAGAGAGAGAGAGAGAAATTAAGATTGAATATGTTTGCTTAAAAAGGATAGCTGGGCATGGTAGCACATGCCTGTAATCCTAGCACTTGGGAGGCTGAGACAGGAGGAGGATCGGTATGAGTTTCAGACCAGCCTGGGCTACAAAAGTGAGCTTAAGGTCAGCCTGAACTGCATAGTAAGACCCTGTCTCAAAAAGACAAAAACAAAAAAAAACCCCTAAAAGGATAGTCTTACACATCATTGAACTACATTTGAAAATGAGACATGAATTATTAATGTGCATACATTTATGCATATTTATTACATATACATTTAAAGTTCAGAATTTTTTTAACTAAAATGTTGGATTCCATTGTTGCAGTAGAGGTGAAATATTGGAGCCTTTTTCAGAGCTTTTGTTCATTCCTCTTATGTCATGATATTAATTTTGAGGGGTTGTAACTTGAGAGTTATGTAATTACAAACCAACTGGTCAACATGGAAAGCCTTGTATAACTGATATAGGGATGCTTTAATCTGATATTTTGATTGGTAAGTGATGAAATCAGTCAAAACTGTGCAAACTGTCTTGTACATGAAATTGCCTTAACTTAGCAAATGTCAACCATCTGAGGGAGGGCAATGCTGTTGTCTACTTTTATTCCAAGATTTTCTCTGTGGACTTATTTACCTTCATGCCTTGTCTCACCAGGCAGGGGGAAGACAAGGGAAAAAGCCTTACTCGATATCTTTGGAATTCGAATTTGTTCACTGCTGCTGCCATCTCCTCCATCACTGAATGGCTTAATTTCAATTATATAATCTTCTTCAAAAGGTAGAGAAAGCTCCACTGATGTTTTATTTGTTTCAATCACAGATGTGCTGCTTTGTCGGTTCCATCTGTAAAGGACCTGCCGATTCAGAAAGAACAGATGCCACCTGTTATCATCACAAGGGCCACAAAGATAATATATTCATCTATTTTGCCTTTGGGCAACAAAATCATTCAGGAACACTGAGGCTGTCTGGCTGCCCACTCACCTTTGGAAAGCCAATTTATAGGGAAGGACATATCTGCAGCTATCATTTTATGATGAGGACAGAAATACAGCAAAGGGCTGGGCCAACATGATTCTACCCACATACTGTGTGGCTAACCCTTAGAATGGGCTCAGTGCACACACCTGGACAAATGGAATGAATGAATACCTCCTTAAGTGTGCACAGAGTCAGTTACAACACCAGGGCTGTGGCACCAGAACAGACCTGAACTTTGTGTGACTGTGGGCCAATTATGGCACCCCTCTCCTCCTCATTTGCTCATCTATAAAAGATGGACTATACTCCCCATATTTCTGGGATGTTCCAGGATTGCATAAAGACAAAGTACAGTTAGGGTGTGGTTCAAAGGAAGCACATAAGAAATAGTATTAATGAAGGCTTAATAGGACAAACAAACTTAGCAAAGACTAAAGGTACAAGACAGACCAGATAGCTTATGGTTATCCTGAATCTTTGGGCAAGGGCACATTTCAACATGGATTTCTGAAAGGCCAGGGTAATAATCCTGTCCTTTTATTACCCCCCCCCCTTCAAATGACCACATAGAAAAGAAGGAACCATTGTCACTCTGTAAGTGTCTATTCTTTCCACTGGTGCCTGTGTTTTTTTTTTGTTTTTTTTTTTCCTTTTGGGGCCCCCTGCATTCTGAGTTTGGACTGTGATTCATTTGAAGGGGATGTCTCCCAACTCTTCTGAAAAAACTTGCCTGGGGTTACCTGCCCCAGCTAGAACCATACAGCTCAGAAATGAAATGAAACACAAGGCCAAGAAGACAGCATCTACAGGGTTCATGAGGATAACTCTCCTGCAAGTCCTTTTGATGCTTGTAGGCACTTTATCAACACTACTGCATTTAATTACCACTAGAATCCTATAAATCAGCATGATTAATCATTTTTGCAAATAGCAAGATGGAGGCCCAGTACATGAGTGGTTCCTAAACTCATACTCCAAAAACAGGGCTGACTCTCCAGGTTGTCCTAGCAATTAAGATGTTAGGGTTGGGTGAAAGTAATGTTTCTCATTCTTAGCTGTATGTTAGCCTCACTTGAGGCACTTGTGAAATCATAATGCTCTAGACCAGGAGCTCCTAAGGAGGGAGTGGAGGTAGGGAATGATTTGGACCCACAGGAAAGTATTCAACAATGTTTGTGGACATTTTTGGTTATCACCACAGATATTTCTGTTGTAGTGGGTAGAAAAGAGCCTGAACATTCTACAATGCAGAGGGTGGCCCTACACCAAAGATTGATCTGGCTTGAAGTTTCATTAGGGAGTTGGTAATGACAAAGCCTGCTTCAGATCCAATCGAGGCTGCCAAGTAAGACCCTATGGAGTGGGGGTCCAGGCGATGGAAAGGGGTGGGCAGCATGGATCAGATATGTAGTTCTCAAACTGGAACAAGTGTAAGAATCACCCAGAGAGCTCATTAAAACATGGATGGCTTGGCTCAATGCCCAGAGTTTCTGAGCCAGAAGGTCTAAGTTTGGGTCTGAACATTTGCATTTCTAACAAATTTCCATCTAATGCCAATGCTGCTGAGACAGATCCGATTTTGAGAACCATAAAACTAGCAAGCTCGTTCTTCTCCAAGATCAAGCTTCATGCTGATCTGTTGAAATTAAAGACCTAAAGTCCGTCTTCTACCTTAAGACTAAAACAAATAGCAGTGAAATTCATAACATTCCCTTAAAATGGCTTAGATCCCATTTCTTCCCTGGCATTTCATTACCTTAATTTATGTCTTCCTAATAGAGGTGGAAAACAGAATTTCCCTCCTGAATCTTATGGAAAGATTCATAAGCTGCTCTACCCCACCAAGCTCAGCAACGCTTTGTTATTGATCAGGCGCTAATAAATCCTTAAGCATGCTTGCGAGCTTCAGAGCTTCTCATCACAGCCCTTCAGGAGAATGGGCTAGCTGATGGGATGCGAGGTCACATCTGGCTTGGAGCGATAAACTGCTTCTTTGATTTACCTCTAGTCCTTGCAAAAGCTCAGAGAATTCAACTAGTTTCAAATATAAATTCAAAAGAAACATTTGGAGGGGAAAGAGGCCCCTTTTGCAGGGTTGCTTCTCAGCCTGGTAATATTAGGGGCTGCAAGAGAAGCTAAATAAAGGCTGCAGAAACTTTGTTTACCACAAATGCTTGCTTCAGGCGATAGATTAAGGATGGTGCCTGCATCTGATATCATCTGGAGTGGAAGACAGAGAAAGACTGGGCTGATGGGAGCGGTGATAATAGCAGCCAACACTGGCTGCTTCTGCTGTCAGCTCTCCCAATACTCTGTCTGAATGCTTGTGTAGATTCTCCCTCCAGATGGGCACTATCATTATTCTGATTTCAAAGAGAAGAACTTGATCCCTGGGAATATTAAAGAGTTGCTCAAAGTCCAGGAGGTGATGCACCCTGGCTTTCAATCCGAGCAGTCTGGCTCCCAGGTATGGATTCTTAGGCGGCTACTACCTCTGTGACTGTGAGCAACCTGCTTTTCCTCTTTGGCCTCTGTTTTCCTCAACACAAGAGTGTTAGATGGCCTAAATGTGGTAGTGTAGCAGACAGGCATCCAGCCTGCATGAGTTATTTCTTTGGCACTTAGTTTTAATCTTATTCTGAGTTAGATGTCAATATTTATAAACTAAGAAATTATGCATGAATAAATTTTTTGAGTTCTATGGAAAAGATGGAAGGTTTTGCCATACTAGTTGTATTGGTTTGAATGTTTATCCTTTCCAAAGCTCCTGTCAAAGTTCAATTGCCACTGTAACCATGTTAAATGGTTAAATTGCCTTTTAGAGGTGAATAGCCGGAGAGGTCTCTACCTTCATAAGTGGGATTGGTGCTCATATAAAAGTGGCCCCTCTAGCTGTCTCACTCTCTCACCTTCTGCCTGGAGGTGACACAGTGGGAAGATAGTTGCTATATGTTGGCACTTTGGTATTGGAATTTTAGCCTCTGGCACTTTGAGAAATAAATTTTGATTCAATATAAATTACCTAGTCTCAGCTCTTCTACTGTAGCAGGACAAGGAGACAATGACAGTAGTCTACATTCTTGTCTGGCAACAATTGGAACTGAGAAACCATTGCGCTTTCTGGACAACTGCCAAGTCTAAAATCTGTAAAAGGCCCAACACCTCCTATTTTCACACTGGCATAGCTCACTTCAGAACCTTGGTGCCTCCAGTTTGCAGTGCTCGACACATCTGAATACAGTGCTGCCTATCTCATTCTGTTTTCCTTCAGGATCCAATTGAAGTGGCACTTCTGAAGTGGCTTTCCTTGACATTTATATAAAATAATAAGTCTCTCCTCTTTGCCCCATGGCTCTCTCCATTTTCCTTACTCTGATTTATTTTTCCTTGTCACACTTTATTACCACTGTTGTATTTGTTTATTGCTGGTAGGCACAACAGCCTTCTGGATAAAAGAACTGGATTCCTACTGCTGTGGTCAGGTACTGGGTCTTCATACGCTAGCTGTGTGACTTTGGCTTAGTCTTTAGCTATAAAATTAGGCTTAATATACTAGATGTAGAAATTTTCCCATTAATAGGTTATTTCATGAGTTACTATAAAGTTAAGATGAGTTAGAACAGTGCTTATTACAGATATTTATAATTTATTAAGTGGACAATGCCTCTGTAAAACATTTATGTGTCTTGACTAGCTCTGTTGGTAGTGTAGTCTGTGACACTAAGAGTATAGGTTCTCCTTTTATCTCTGATGTCATAAAGTTTCACAGAAGATTGTGCTGACAATATTCTGGACCTCAAACATTCTAAAGGCAGCTTCTTATCAAGATAACCTTGATAAGTAGGGATCTCATGAATCCAGACAATTTAGTGAAAAAGAACAGACGAACCCATAACCTGGCATCTTCAGTCTTTAGAAGGAAAAGTGAATTATGGAAACTTGACATAAATAAGAGCCATTTTTAAAGAATCAAGATCCACATGCGTGAGTTAAGGATCTATAGCCAGTTATACTGACATGCCTCGCAGGTCATCTCTTGTGGGAGGAGCCTCAAGCCTTCAGGTCCACTCCTAAATGGAAGAGCAGTTAATGAGGTAGAAATCAAGGACTCAGAAAGTGTCCCCTTCTCCAGTCTGGCCTAAACTTGTGACTGCTATCTTTCCTCCATTGCCCCTACAGGCTGTTTCCATAGCATTTCACACACTTGATATTCCCCTATGCTTCCTTTGACATAAACTTTCCAATGTGGACAGAAGACTAAGTTTTTTCCTTAGATACAGTGTACATCTAGAAAGTACAATGAATTTCTATGAAAACATTTGGAAAAATTAAATCCATGGCTTACACAGGTATTATGATTCTGTCTGCAGTTTAGGTCTGAAACATTTTGAAGTTCCCTAGTTTTAACCTGTTTCTCTATTTTGTTCCTTTCAATGAAATATAACATGTTTCCCCAAATTCTACATCAAACCTAGCAGATATTTTCTAGGAGGTCAAGTGCTGCCATCTTTGTCTTGCACTGCTTTACTCCTCTGTATGAAGCTATATGCTACTCAAATGGATCTCCAATGAGGATGCAAATGTGTCTATTGACGTAATAAATTCAAGAAGGGTCTTCCTGGAAAGGAGTTACAAAGAAAAGCTCATATGAGTGTTTTGAGAGGGAGCAGGTGTACAAAGAAGTGCCAACTAAATACTAATCGTTACCCAATTTTTCTTCTAAAAGTACCTATAATCTTTTAGGCCCAGTTCATTGAAGCAAAGTTCAGTGTGCATATTGATCTCAGCCCTGAGGACACTCCAAGTCACTTTACTCAACTGGCATTAGTTTTCACTTCTATAAAATGAAGGGTTTCACTAGACAAGCTAACATTCTTGTTTGGTTGCTTGAAATACTCTAGGAAGCTCCCTGTCCATCAGTTTCATTTCAGTACCAGCTTGAAAATGAGTTTAAAATCTAGTTGAAAGTTCAACCATGGTGTTATGTGCTCTGACAGCTTTTAGCTTTTTTACGGTGCTTTTTCTACATGTTCTACAGGTATAACTGATAGATGAGCAGAAGAATTAATCTGTTTTTTGCACTCTTCCTTGGTTTGGTTAAATCAGTTCTGCCCACATCACAATTTTTTTTTTTTTTTTTTTTTTTTTTGGTGGTGAAAGTCAAAGTGATAAAGAGAAACAGCCTAGTCAGATAGTCAGACCTAATATTGTAAAAGTATGCCTTTATTTTTACCTTCTTTATTTCTTTTCCTATCTATTCTTTCCTCATATCCTCTGACCTACACAAGCCCATACAAGTGTTATATATGATTTTATATTATTTTCACTAAGAGGAACACAGTAAATGACCTCCCACTCTCTCTCTCTCTCTCTCTCTTTTTCTTCTCTTTTGTACACGTTGAAGACTGAGCCCAGGGCCTTTAGTGAGCTGAGTCCCCAGCCTTTCTATTTCATCTTGAGACAAGCTTTTGCTGGTTGTTCAGTTTTCTTAGCTACGCTTGAACTTGCAATTGTCTCACTCGACCACCCAGTGTGGAAGAATTATGGGCATGCACCACCATGATAAGCAGAAGTTTCCATTCTAATATTTCCACAATGATTGTAAGGTTGGCTGGAAATACAATGGTAACAATTTAAGCACAGGTCTCTGGAATCCCACAGTCTGGAGATTCACATGTCTTCTGTTAATTACAACTATAAAAGAAGATGGAAAGTGCTTTAAAAGTTTTGCTAAATAGGACTCTAGCCATCATGCAAAGGTTCCAAACTCACTTGGAACCTTGTACATCACTGGTTAAGGACACATGGGGAAGCAGTCTCAGAGAAAAAGAATAGATATCCTATGTGCAAAATAATAATTACTAGAAATTTCTCTTTGAATAAAAAGAAAGTTTAAGCAACTTATTTAAAGTCATACAGCCAACAGAAAACCAAACTATGCATTTCCTGTCTTTTATGCTGTTATATGACTATTCTAGGCAAAACTTCTTTTTAAGTTTGGCATACTGGACACTGAACCCAGGACCTAATGCATACTAGGCATACATTCTATCTGTAAGTCTCATCCTGTCCCTCAGGTTTGCTTTTACAAAAGAATTCAGTGAAAGTCTAAAAATTACTTATAAGACAGAGTTCCGGGGCCTGGCGGGATGGCTCAGTGGTCTAAAGCTCCTGCTTGGGAAAGGTTGGGCGGCTTCAGGGACTGTGGTTTGATCCCCGGCACCACATGCTGCACCAGCCGTGCTCTCCGGGTGGGCTGAGCCGGCCATAAAAATGAGTGAATAAACAAACAAAGGTTCTGAATCAAGAGGAAAAAAAAAAAAAAAAAAAGACAGAGTTCCCCTACTGATGGACTATAAGGTACTTAGGCCCCACATAGATGAAGGAAGAATAGCCCCTGCAGACATGTCTCTAGTTCCATTATTCGAGGCCATGACACCTTCTATGCCAACTGTGGAGTCTAACTCTGCCTTGATCTACTTCTTTACAGTAATCCCATGTCCTTTAACCAGTGCTGCTCAGCATTGGCTAGCTGCTTTTCTCATTATCTCTGTATAGATATGTCACACACCAGCCTCCTATGGGTTTGATACTGACATTATTTGGCTTGTATGGCCTTGTGCAGCTTAAAAGCATAGGAAAACAAAATTATGAGATGCTGACATTTTAAAATTCGGAATTTTTACATAATAATACATTTTTTTCCAACGTTTTAAAAAAACGTTGTAGTATAAGGCACGTTGTGCCCAATTTTTTCACAAGGGCACAGAGGCAGTAAGTGTGCCGTGGCTGATGCACTTAGATAGCAGCATACATTCTCCAGCTGCCTGTAGCTTCCACTCAGCCTACTGCTGCTATTTATGTGATTAGTGGACCTGTCTCTGCAGTTTTTTCATTTACTTTGTGAAAAATGCAAGTATATATTACAAGAGTCCAGAAAATTTGATTTCCAAGTCTCATAATTGAAGACTTTCAAAATCATAGATTTGATTCTTATAATTTTCCTCTTACAATAAAAATCATTGGATAGTATATTAAAAATAACTTGTAAAATGGCAAGAAAAGTCAGTTTTCCTTTCAACGGATTAATATTAAACCAGTGGAAGTCAAGAACATTACCAACCCAAATGACTATGGTTTCTGAAAAACTTTTTGGAAAAGGCATTTACTTATGACATTCCATAAATAGAAAGGAAACAAAACTGCATGTAATGTAGATACCCACGCCACACTTTTTTCCCTAATGTTTCACTAGGTGTTGACATAGTTAATATTTGGTTATTTCCAGAAAGGGAGAATCCATCATTCTTCTTTAAATGAAATTCATTTTTTAAAAAAATGTTGGCTACCAAAATGTAGAACAGCCAAAATTTGTTTCCTTATAGCTTTTAGTAACTAATCAGAGATTTTTTTAAAAAATTAATTTTATGTGTTTGATACAGGCTCTCACTCCACAGCTTGGACTCGTAGTGATCCTCCTGTTTTTAGCCTCCGCAGCACAGGGAGTCCAGGTGTGAACCGCCACACTAGACTCCTTCATAGACTCAGCGCACTTGAGGGCAGGGCCAACATGGCATAAGGTAACAGGAATTGTACCCCAGTCCCTGAGCTTGCCCAAGCAGACACTTGGATCAGAGATTTATTTATTGGAAACTTGGGGAACAATTGTACTTAAAATTGTACTTAAAACGGCTTTAAAATGGCTCTTCAGATATCCGAAATCAGAATCACATTTTGAGACTTTTAACTTTTTTCTGGTTCTTATAATCATTTCTCATAGATGTTGTGAGTCAGACTTCTGATTATAGAGTTCTCTTTATTTTCCCTGGCTTA
>PVJA010017966.1:18865-40899 GCA_004027025.1 Myocastor coypus | reverse complement strand
TAAGGGCCAGCGAGATAGCTCAGCAGACTAAACACCTGCTTTCGCAAGCACAGGGACCAGGGGCCACACTGGCTCTGCCCCGAGGGTGCACTGAACTGATGACCGAGTCAATGACTGAGTCCAGATGTGGTGGCGCATGCCCATAATCCCATCCCTGGGGAGGCTGAAAACAGGAAGATCATTATGAGTTTGACGTGCATAGTGAGACTGTGTACCAAATACGTAAAAAAAGAAAAAGTCACCCAGACACTGCTTTAAAGATTTACCTCTATGAAGCCAGACATGGTGGCACACGCCTGTAATCTCATCAGTCAGGAGGCTGAGGCAGGAGGATCGCCATGAATTTGAGGCCAGCCTGGGCTATACTGTGAGTTGTAGACCAACTTGAACTACATAGACCCTATCTAAAAAAAAAAAAAAAAAGTTGTTTTTTTTAATTGAAAGTATATTTTGTGTCTTAAGGACTACTCTGTTCCTTTTGGTCAAAACACTAAAGTAAACTTTTCCTGGAATTATTAATTCTCATATTTACAGTGCTCTACTTTATTCTGAGGGATAGGCATTATCTTGTTGTTCAGCTTAGGAAACAAAGATCAAATCAGTTTTTAAAACTTTTGGGTTTTTGGGGGGCCCAGCGGGATGGCTCAGTGGTCTAAAGCGCCTGCTTGGGAAAGCTTGGGCGGCTTCAGGGACCGCGGTTCGATCCCCGGCACCACATGCTGCGCCAGTCCTGCCCTCGGGGCGGGCTGAGCCAGCCATAAAAATGAGTGAATAAACAAATAAAGGTTCTGAAACAAGAAAAAAAAAATTAAAAAAAAATAAAAATTTTGTTTTTGGGGCCCGGCAGGATGGCTCAGTGGTCTAAAGCACCTGCTTGAGAAAGCGTGGGCGGCTTCAGGGACCTCGGTTCGATCCCCAGCACCACATGCTGCGCCAGCCCTGCCCTCTGGGCGGGCTGAGCCGGCCATAAAAATGAGTGAATAAACAAACAAAGGTTCTGAAACAAGAAAAAAAAATAATAAAATTAAAAAAAAAACTTTTGTTTTATTTGTAAATCGGGCACTAGTGAAGTGGCGTCACTTTAGGTGGCACTTGTGTAAATAGGCGAGACACAAATGGCACAGAGCACCAAAGCAGGATTTCAGAGATTTGCTCGAAGCTTCCCCATCCTGTTCTCACCCAGAACCATCATCATGCTTTACAGCATATATTTTTTTATTAATTAATTTATGTATTTATTTGCTACAGGGTCTCACTACACAGCCCGGCCTCATAGCGATCCTCCTCTCTCAGTCTCAGTAGCACTAGGATTCCAGGTGTGCACCACCACGCCCAGTTCTGGGCCTGGCACAGCATGCAGCATCCGGGATTAAACCTTGGTCCTTGCCCTTAGAGCTTCACCCACCAAGCTATCTCACCAGCCAGGACATCTTGAAATGAAGAAAATAACTCTAATTTTATGTCTCTCAGACACACTGTAGTGTATTCAACTGTATAAAAATTTGATTTTTAACAAGCTTTAGAAGAGTATTCATCCAGTGTTATAGTCAGCATATACAAAATGGACTACTTCATTGTGACAAAACATGGTATTCTTTTTTCTAGGAAACTCTGGAGGAAAAGTTCTCAAATGTTCACCCCAAGGCTCTGAATTTCATGAAGGTACTTAAGGGCTTAGTATAACTATTGTCACATGCAAAGCACAATAACAGAAACTGGTCATTCTGGGAGGGGTAGGCAGTGGGGTAAATAAGGCCAAAGTAGTTGCTAAAAATGATAAGGAACAATAAAATAATCGCAGCCAGAGCAAGGTTAAGCAGTAACTGTTCGGACACATCCACCAGAAGAACAGGCTGAACCAGAGGAATGCAGACACCAATCCTATCCTGTATACTAGGCGCAAAGATGTGGAGTCAAATAAAGGACATATTTTGATAAAACCAGAAGAAATTTAGCATTCCATGTTTGACAAACAGGCCATACAGGAAACTGTGGCCCTCACCCCCACTCTGGATGCCAGAAGCCCTCCGTGGGATGAGTATGGGGACTCAAGCCAAGGGATCAATTAACTTCTATATATAGCTGTGATTTCCAGATGTGCATACTCGTCAGACTGTAATAACATAGAGATAAGCCTGAAGGCCAGGTGGTGTCTCTAGGAGCACTGAGCTATGGATGGAGCCCTGGGAGGGCTGTTTTTTTGTTGTTCAGGAGCTCTGGAAAGCTAAGATTTGGGGTTGTAGGTGGCGGTTCATCCTGTGGGTGTCTTGTTTTTGAATTTTGACCTGGGGGCTTTCTTTAAAAATATAGCTTCCAGCGCCTCACCTTAGCTTCGCAGAAGAATGCCTATGAGCAGGACCCTAGAGTGGGAATGCAAGCATCCCTCAGATGACTATGGGGTCATTTTGACACTCATCTGATGTAGGCAGTGGGGCCACTTGCATGACACAGAGGTCAACTTTGTAGACCAGCATTTGTGCTGGTTGTAGTTCAGTGCCATGGTGCTATCCAGGGTGCTAGATTGCTTGAGCTGGAGTCCTACTGAGATGCAGAGCCGGGAAACTCCGTGCCATCAGACTGCTGTCACCGGTGCTCTCACCACTGCTCTACCCAACCTCAGCTACCAGGGCCCCTGCCCTAAGCTCACACCTGGCTTCACTCAGCATGCCACAGAGCTACCTTCCTGCCTTGGCCATCGACACATGGTCCTGACCCACCAGCAGTTAAGTTCACCCTCCAGAGAGAAAGGGCCAGGCACTGCAAGAGCTGCCCATTCTCAGATGAAAGCCTGAGGATCCTGAAAACTCTCTGAAGGTAACTGCAGTCCAAAGTACAGGACAGGTGCCCTGTCTTCCTCCCCAAAGGTAAAGCACCCTGATGGCCCAAGATTCTAGATGGAACTGGCTTTGCCCCTCCACTCTTTCCTTAGACCCATGAGTATAGGCCATGGAGCCAAAACTTTTCTATGTGATCAAGGGCTCCACTATTCCATGGCCCTGTCCTATCTTCCTAGATTCCTGCCCATGTCAGATAAAAAAGAAGAGTAAGCCACATAGAATGCCAAATAAATTCCAGCTGTCATGGCAGGTAGTTAGCACATGGGACCGGGTCCTAACGTGCTATGCAGGGAAAGTGTGGGCTGGTGACAGTGTTGATGGAGGTGGGAGCCATGGGCAGCAGCCAACGTACACTTGGGGTCTTTGCATTCCTTTTGGTAGGTTTAGAACAAGACCATGAGAATAGTCTTTATTATTTATTTGTCCCCATCTTGCCACATGGCCACTTTAGTCTGATTCCTCAAGAACAGGAGTGTAGATAATCCAAAGTAGTACTGCAAGGCTTGCTACCAAAATTAAAGAGGATGGGCTGGGTTTGTTTGTCTGAGAAAAGGATCCTGAGTTGGATTTTGCAGTTCCAGTTTCTGACGTGCCCACGTCAGGGCCTTGCCCAGATTGCAAGCGCATCTCAAGGCATGTCCGAGAAGGCATCAGTCCTTAGTTATAGAAAGTTGTCAGTCGGGGCAAGGTGGACTCCGGAACCCTCGCTCCATCGCATCCATGTCCACAGTCCCAAAACTAATCAAGAAGGAATGTTGTTCTAGGCTAGCTCCCAAAGCAGCTTTGAGCTAAAGACACTCTTTGAAATTAAAAAACAAAACAAAACAAAACAAAAAAAACTTCATAGACATTTAATGATAGACTAGATTTCAGTAGACTGAAAACCCACAAAAGAATGTGAATGACTCCAGATACATTTGAAAGAAAATCGATAGGCTTTAATTGTGATTTTTCTATGGGGAGGTAAAGTAGAGCAGTGGTGTGTGTGCCGTCCCACCTCAGTTCCCCCAGCTGGTGGTGGCTCCTAGCTCTCTCTGAAGATTGTGGCAAGGATGTTTTCTTGCCTCTTCTGGGAGTTCCAAGTGTTCTGTGGCTTGTGATAGCATCACAGACTCTTCCCGCTGCCTCTGCCCTGGGGTGACATTCTTTGTGGGTCTGTGTTGACACTGCATTCTCACAGAACATCAGTCCTCTCCAGCCCAAGGGGCCGCCCTACTCCTTTATGACCTTCCTTTAATTAACTTCATCAACCTCATCTTAACTCACATCCACACAGATCTTCTTTTCAAGTAAGGTCCCATTCTGAAGTACTGAGAGTTACAGGTTCAATGTGTATTCTCAGGGTGAGACACAGTCCAACCCGTAACCACTGCCTCGACACTTATGAAGAGATGGCAAAAAGCTGCTGCCATATGCACGCAGGTCTGGGTCTCAGCAGTGGGTGTGGATAAATCTGTAGACATGGGAAATCCTGGCAAACGAGTCCATGGGCACCAAAGAGACCAGAAGAAACTAGGGATGGCTGGGATTGACTCTGGGTCCTAAGTTCAATCTCTAGTACCACAAAAAAAAAAAAAAGAGAGAGAGAGAGAAAGAAAGAAAGAAAAAAGAAGGATCACCCCTGGCCATAGTGTCTACTGGAAATGGTGAAGCTAAAAGCCAGGAAGTGATAAGCAGAGTCCACCACAGTTTTTATTCTGAGTCAAATGTGGTAGCACACAGCCACTAAACCCAGCATTTGGGAGGCTGAGGCAGGAGGATTGCAGGGGTTCAAGACCAGCCTGAATTACATAGTGAGACCCTGTCCCCCAAAAGCTAATCAAACAAAAATAGCCTCTCCTGATGGTAATCCCACAGCATAAAGGTCTGAGGAGACTGCACTCAGGTAGCAGCTGGAGTTGATGCCCGGAAGCTGGTTAACTAGGGGGCGATCTGCCTGAAAGGGGCTGTAGCCTGGAGGGCTCAGGTAGGTGGTTATGCTAAGCAGGACTGTTCTGGAGGAACAGGACTAGTCAGGAATTGCTCCAGGGAGTGAGTGAGACTGCTTCACAGTCTCTGGGATTTCAGTGACCTGGCGTCAGCTGGGATACCCTCAGGCAGTGTGGTTATCTGCACACCTGAATTCCCCAGGACAAAGTCTGTGGTGCCAGAGGACCATGTTTCTCATGGATACAGGCAGGAAGGGTCATCTACTCAACCTCAGTTCTTTCTGGATTGCCTCTCTCGGTCCCCATGAGAAAAGCTTCCTTCTCTGGCCAGGGTGTGAGGGCTTCTTGGAGAAACTTGTTTTTTGTTGGGAATGCCACCAGCCCCTCTGTGTCACTCTGCTCCCTGCTCAGAGACAGGCCTAGAGCCTTCTTTTGACAGCCTCGAGTATAAACAGTCGTAATACCACCCTTCTCTTTGCTTCTAGTTAGGGCTTGTCGGTGAAAGTGCATTCCCTTTCCATGTTAGGTTTTTCTCACATCCGGGGATCACATTTCCTCAGCATCGCCTCCCACAGGCATCTTCAGGAGCAGCAGGGCGCTCACCATCGCCAGAGGGCTTGGGAAGTGTGAATTGCTGGGCACAGTCCCCTGGCTCCTGGCTGAGCCCTCAGGTGTTGGGTGGGAAACTGGAACTCGAAGTTCAGGGCCAACACACAGGAAACCTGGGGGGGGTGGGGGGCTGCGGGTCTAGGGACAGCACTCGTAATGACTCCTGCATGGGGCTTGCTATCACCGGTGATGAAAGTCTCGACAGCAGCACCGGATACTCAGGTGACCTTTCTGGGGACAGCGAGCATCCACACAGCCACCCCAGAGGGACTGAAGCGGGGGGGGGGGGGGGGGGCGTGACAGCTCTGATCACAGACACGCTGGAGTGTTTAAGCTCCTGTTCACCTTGCCAGGTTATTTTCCAGAAGTTCGGGCGCAGTGGTGAAGTAAGCCCTTGGCTGAACGTGCCTTGCTTTGCTCTCCTTCCAAGGGGTGTCTGAAGATGAACCCGGAGGACAGGTTCACCTGCGCTCAGCTCCTCGACAGCCCCTACTTCGATTCTCTTCGAGAGGATCAAGTAAAAAGAAAAGCACGCAACGAAGGGAAAAGCCGGAGGCGGCAGCAGGTACTTCTGTAGCAAAGTTAAGAGCACCATACATTCTTTTGCACTTTTCTGCCTCTTGCAGTGACTAGGGAGACATCAGTACATTTTCTTTCTGGTTTAGATGCATTTAGTTCTCTTAATAAATATTGGTGATTGATGTCATAAAACCTAAAACTACGAAAATCTTATTCCACAATTTTATTTTATTTTATTTTTTGAGGCAAGGACTCACCCTGTTGCCTAGGCTACTTTTCAACTTCTGAGTCCAAGTGGTCCTCCTGCCTCAGCCTCCTGAGTAGCTAGAGGACAGGCGTGAGCCGCTGTGCCCAGTCTACGCACCAACTTAAAATGATCCGTAACCTCCTAGAAGGAAGTCCTCAATACAGCAGGGTATTTTACCAGCATGACGGCAGATCGCAGCTCCTTTCTATAGTTGCTAGATGCAGGACTCCTCTTTTACATGTGCTGGCGGCTCAGTTCACCTCTCCCTAAGCTTTGCCTCAGCTGAGCAAGCTGGGGGTGTACCTCAGGAGCACAGCACCAGGCTTGTGTGCACAAAGCCCCAAGTTCAATCCCCAATACCACAAAATGAAAGGCTCTACTAGGTACAAAGAAGAAAACCAGGTATGTGGGAACCAGATCTTCTCTTCAAATGGGCCAGTATTTTTTTTTTCTCTTGGTACCAGAGATCAAACTTAGGACTTTATGCTTGCCAGACAGGCGCTTATGAAAATAGACCAATCTTATGGAACAACGTGGGGACTGTTGTGATCGGTGTCAATCTATAGTTCTTAGGCGGCTGTCCCCTTGCGTTCAGAAAACTGAAGCAAAAAAAAAATGAACTCTATGGAAATAGATTCATCTTCTTTCGGTTTTCCCTCACTTTTTAAGATCCCAGAACTGGGCCGGCCAGATAGCTCAGCAGATGCAAGCAGACACAGGGACCCAGGGTCCCATCCCCAGGCCTGCCACACTGGGCAATTGAGACTGGGTGTGGTGGCACGCGCCTGTAATCCCAGCTCATGGGAGGCTGTAAACAGGAGGATCACTACAAGTCCCATCTATGTACTGAGACCCTGTACATCCTGTAGACCTTGTCCTAAATTCATTAAAAAAAATAGAAGGCACTTAATAAATGCTATTCAAATACATAGGTAGATGAACAGTGTATATTAATAAATCAAGAGGCAGTTCTTGATTTGCCATGAACTGACCCTTGCATAGTGTGTGCTTCCTTAACCTGCTTTTGATCTAAATTTTAGTCACTTAGCTTCTCATTAGCACATCCTTCATAAAGAGAAAAAAGTCCCTTAATAACCGAAATAGCAATTTGTTCAAGACAAAGATCCAACTAAATCTGTAAAACGAAATGTTAAATTGTTTAGTGTCTCCAGAATCTCTGTGTAGCACAAGTATTACTATACAGATCATTCGACCCTTCACTAAAAATCTTTTGCAAATCAAGCCCAGTGTGACTTCTGCTAATAACTCTATAGCAACAGTCTGAAAATACAGTGTGAATTGTATGTACAAGATTTTGCCCCCTTAAGGCCACCCCGCTTGTTCTCCACTACTGCCCTGGGAAGCATGCCACTGCCCCAACCTGCGCCTTGGCCCCTCTGATTCATGTTCTCCTTGAGGATCTGCCATCGCACTGGCCTCGAAACTGCTCTCCCTTGAGGCTCAGAGCCCAGCAGTGCCACCCAGGCCTTCATCGCCTGAGCCCCGCAGTGCCACCCAGGATGAGGCCTTCCAGAGCCCCAGGGAGCACAGAAGGAAGAGACACTCGAAGAGCAGCATGCACTGATAATGTCACTTAGGAAGGCGCTGCCACTCTTGGTCTCCAGGGAATGCACCCTGCCCACTTGCACGGGGAGGCCACACTCAGTGCCCTCTGCCAGAGAAGTCACCAAGAGATCAGAGCCAACAGAAGGACAGAGATGCCTTTCAGAAAAGCCTTCACTTTTCCTTCTGAAGACACTCCTAGAAATTGTACCGCATCAGGAAACTGAAAGTTGTCCAAAGGTGTGGTTTTTCTTTGAGAGTCCAAATCTCTACCTTAATCCCAGCTTTTTGGTCTGACTGTGTGATCACTGACTTCCTAAGACCAAATGGGGTCTAAGGTACAGTAAAGAGATCTGAAGCCTCTGCTATTCCGCAACTACCTGAAATCTTAAAGACCTGAGATGAAGGCTGAGGAGATAGCTGGTGGTCTAAGCACCTGCCTGGCAGTCCAAATTCCAGAGTTCAATTGCCAGTACCACGTGCTGTGCTGGCCCTTGAACCCCAAGCACACCATGCTGAACACTGAAGCCAGGCATGGTGGCGCGCGTGCCTGTAATCCCAGCACTGGAGAGGTTGAGACAGGAGGATCACTATAAGTTGGAGCCGTGTAGCAAGACCGTGTACCAAATAAATCCCCAGAGAAAGAGAGAGAGAGAGAGAGAGAGAGAGAGAGAGAGAGAGAGAGAGAGAGAGAGAGAGAGGAAGAGAGAAGAGAGAATCTGAGATGGGTAGAATATTGACTCTTGGAATTATTAATAGCTGGTAGAGATCTGTCTTTTAGTCATTGATTAGATACCTACAAATAAGTATATTGAAATAAACAATAGTATGTGCCTAAAAACCTTATAATAACTTAACAAACCTAATTTTCAAGCATCAGAGGATCACAATTTTGGGCAACAAGGCTTTTGTAGATAAGGAAGGAAAGAAGTGTGAAGGGAGAGTAAGAGAATGGGGCAAAATCATGATATATCATGTACAGGTATAAATTCCCTATGACATATATATTATGTATATATATATATATATATATATATATATATATATATATATATAATATGTACCAATAAAATGAATTTTTTAAAAAATCAAAAAAGAAAGGTAACCAAGCATAAGTTTTAAATTGATGCTTTTTGACATCTTTGCACTATGTATCCTTTCTGCTTTACCATCTTTGCTTCAAACTGCACCTACAAGAATTGTTTTCAATTGTGTTCTCATTTTTGTCTTGTCCTGCTATTAGAATCAGCTGCTGCCTCTCATACCAGGAAGCCACGTCTCCCCCCCACCTGATGGAAGAAAACAAGTCCTCCAGTTAAAATTTGATCATCTTCCAAACATTTAGGAAAATGTTCTTTCGAGTGTGAAGTCACTTACTATGTACATATTTTTGTACAAGCAAGATAGGAATTCAGTGTTCCAAATGCAAATGAGCCATATGAAAATTAAGTTGCCTTCTAGAACTGCTTCGCCCGCATCGTTGCAGATTCCTTTGCCTGTGCTCTTTACACGCCAGCTTTATCTTTTTGAACATTTTCTTTAAATGTTGTAAGGCCTGAAACAGCACATATGGAGAGAACATTTTCAGTTTCGTCCCAGAAGACCCACCTTCAGCAACGCGTGCTGAGAATTTGTGGGCTTATAATTTGATGTCTGAAAAGATTGCCGCGTATCCTCATGCTTCAGCTGACCCCATAATACCGTAAGGCAGTGTCAGATCTCCTGCCTTGCTGTTGGTTGTGTCAGGAATTACAGCGTGTTCCCGTATTTTAATTCACTGTCGCTAGAACCAGGACAGTGCCAGTAGCTGGCAACACCTGGAGTTTATTCTGTGTGTTTCTATTGGTGTAGGAAGCAAAGCCTGAAATGTCCATTCTTAGGCAGACTCAACTGTCTCTACTTCACAAGACACTGAGGGTTCCATTTTTAAGGCTAGCTAGAGAAAATTCCATGCAAAATCCATACATAGCAAATGGTGGGGAAACGGAAAGGCACCCCACCCTCGTGACGAGGACGCTCTGCACTGTCTGGCTTCAGTACATTGTGGTGCCTTTTCTTTCTGTCCTGTCTGGGTCATCGCGGTCCCTACACTAGTCCCCATGGGTGCATGCTGTATCATCGCCAGGACTTTCTTCCATGCACGCTCAGGCACGGCGCCCAGGGTGTCCACAGCCTTAAGCTATCAAGTACAGCATAGTCGATTTGAATATGTAAGTGCTTACAGGGATGGGTCAAGATCATCATTAGTTAATTTCATTTTGTGTTTCTCACCAAAGAAAGAAGCAAACATCTCAATAGGTAAATGGGAATTCTGCTGGACTCTTTATAAGCCAACATACACATACGTGTACACACACAGACACACACACCAGCACACAATATGTAATTATAAAATCTTAACTATCACAACAGATGCTTTTTATCCTGGACATCTAAAAATGATGCAGAATAAACTGAACATGTTTTTGGTTTGCTAACAAGGCGCTCATGTAAACTCATAATATGGGGCTATGTATCACAGTGCAGCAAAAGGCACAGAATGGGGATGTGCGCTCAATAAAACGAAGAGTGTTTTATCCGCTCTTCTGTGCTCCCAGCCTGGCATTGCATACTTGGAGCCTGTCAAATTTTGCTAATAAACACCATTCCCAAAATCCTCTGCATCTGGCACTCAGAGTTAAGTGTGTAGCGTTATTCAGGAAACAGTAGCACAGTGTTCATATCCAAAAGTCTGTTGGCATTTATAAACATGACTGCGTAAGTCAGGCGGTGCACACCTGTGGTCCCAGCACTTGGGAGGCTGAGGCAGGAGGACCACCATGAGCTTGAGGCCAGCCTAGGCTACATTGTGAGCTCAGCCTGGGCCACACAGCAAGACTCTGTCTCAAAAAAAAAACCATGAATAAGACTACATGGGCTTGCAGAGAATCTCACTCAGGTCTTTGGGAGCATCCATGTGCTGTGGAATGCTGGCAGCAGGACTTGCCCTCCAGGGGGACTTTGAATTTACTTACTTGGGTCCTTAGCATCCCTGGTATGCACACAAGCTATTTTGGTGGTCCTCTTCTGCTACTGTTGAGCATGTACTCTGCAAATCAGCACTTTTTTTTTTTTTTTTTTTTGCATTTTTAGTAGACGGATACCACAAATGCAATGACAGTGAGGACGGAAAGGTAAAGGGCAACTTAGTGGACAATTTCTTTTTTAGTTTTCATAGTGCTTTTTTTCTGTATTTAGGACAGGATCTACAGGTTCTACAGGGACTCACGACATAGATCAGACTTAACAGTCTCAATCGCCATCTCAGCATGCCGTTGGGGGCAGGGTGGGCACCACCCACCAGGGATCGAACCCAGCCAGTGCACTCTGCTGAGGCAGGTGCTTTAGTCCGTTGAGCTATCAGGCCAGCCCTACTCTTTTGTCTTTAAGTAAACTCCCTGGGCTACTCTCAGCTCTGAGACACACATATGCATACATATGTGCATGGTTGTATGCAATATAACACAATGCACGTGCAGAAAATAAGACAGGGCTTCGTGCCTCCTTTACCATTTTGCTTGCATCTTCCTTCCATTAACAGCAGAGGTTAATGGCTGTCTTCTCTTAGTTTTGCCGTCATTTAAGAATTAATTCAAGGGGGGCTAGGGAGATAGCTCCGTGGCACAAGTGCCTGCCTGGCAAGTGCAAGGTCATGAGTTTGAACCCCGGTCCCGGCAAAAAAAAAAAAAAATTAATTCAAGGGCTGGGGAGATAGCTCAGTAACATAAGCCTCTGCCTGGCAAGTGCAAAGTTCCAAGTTCGATTCCCAATACCACAAAAAAAAAAAAAAAAAAAAGTTAATTCAAGCTGGTGTACTGGTGCATATCTATAATCTCAGCAGTGCAGGAGGCTGAAGCATTAGGATTACAAGCTCAAGACCAGCCTGGACAATTTAGGGAGACCCTGTAGATCAGTGAGGAGGCCCAGGGTTATCCCTAGTATACCCACAAAGAAAGGGAGAAAAACCTATTGTCATACTGAGTCAAGTGATTAATTCTGTGTATTCTTTTTCCTATCAAAGTAACCCTCTGTGTAACTTCTCACGCTTGGTTTTTCCAGACTTTACCTAAGGTGTGTGTTTGAGAGTCTGCAAACTGGGCCGCTGCTAGTTGTGTGTGTGTGTGTGTGTGTGTGTGTGTGTGTGTGTGTGCGCGCGCGTGCGCATGCACGCACACGTGCACTCATGCGCACTCTACTTTAATTGTACAGACTGCTAAACACGCCAGTTTCTTATGCTCTTAGAGCACAGTGGAGCCGCATGCTCTTTAGGTTTCCCTCAAACCTGGAAGCCCAGGTGCCTCAGAATGTCTTTAGTCTCTGTTCAGTTCTGGCAATACTTTATGTCGTTGTTCCAACTTGACCCAACCACTGAGCCTTTTTAGCTGACCATTTTTAGAAGATTCCTTTCAGTATAATGAATCGTTTAAAAAAGTTGTGATCAAGGGGCTCTCAGATCCTTGTAGTTAGGGAGATGACTGAGGAAAGATGAAAGGAAAGCTTTCAGCTAGGCAAGACAGGGCTGAAACAGACTTTCCCCTTTGAGTTCGTTCTGTGGTTCTTCAATTCTATTGCAGATTTCCCAATGACAAGACATCAGAACATCACTGAGTTATTCTGAAAGTGTGTTAAGTTTCACTTAAGACGTTTTATGCTCCTTTAGCTGCCTTGCCACCATAGAATTGCATTTTTCGAAAAGCTTGGCCTTTTCTTGGTTATTTGTCCCAGCAGTGACTTCTAGTCCTGATCTTGGTGCAATCTGAGCAGCACAGAATCCACGCTACTCAAAAAACAGATTTTTAAAAAAAATATTAGAATGTATCACCAGAAGATCTTCAAAGCCTAGAATTCCATAAAGGGTAGTATTTTGAAAAATTAAGAGTCCTTGTAAGGCATTGCAGGAGTTTAAGGATACAGCTCTTTTTAATGCATGTAATTAGTATATAAAAGGGAAAATGCCACTCGCAGGGCCAAGGGCTCCACCTCTAGAATAACACACACACACACACACACACACACACACACATGCACGCACTTCTGGTATGTGTTCATTTTCTCTTAAAATCATTTAACAACTCCATCCTTGTTTTAATAGCAGACCAAAGGTATTTAAAATGAGTAGAGACCGAGATCATTTGAGCTGAGAATTAGGACAATCGAGGTCAAGGCCCAGCTGCCTCGTTGCGCACTCTTGACACAACACGTATCTGTTCCGTGCCATTGTTTCCTCATTGGTAAAATACGAAGGTAGATAAGCGAGGCGACCCAGACTCTGCAGCTCCACGCTTCTGGCTCTCCGTGGCACACAGGGTTCACAGCCTGTCTGTGACGCCCACTGGAAGAGGCCTTCTAGAGGATTTTTAAAGTAACAGCAAGGTAAATTTCGATGTTTCTGACCCGGCCTGGAGTCCCTCTCTTCCTGCCACCTTGGTCCCCAGAGTCCCACAAGTGTCCCACTCTACCTGCTCCATCACAGCAATAGCAGCTCATAGGCAGCTGTTAAACAGAGGTACATTTTACAAACAAAAGTGTTTTTTTTTTTCAGTATTGAAGATTAATCCCAGGGCCTCCCATATGCTAGGCAAGCCCTCCAAATCGGTAGTTTGGCTGAGCTGCACACATCCATGCTGCTTTCTTGTTTCATTTTGATGTAGGCTCCAGTTGCATTGCTCAAAATGGCCTTGAGCTTGCAATACTCACACCTTAGCCTCTGGAGTAGCCAGGTTACAGCAAGGGTAGATTTTGAAACTGATTTTCACTAGGGTTTTGTTGTGGCTTTTGCTATACTGGGGGTTGAGCCTGGGGCCTTCAGGCAAACACTCTACTGCAGAGCTGTATTCCCAACTCACTTTCCTCTTCTTTTTCTTATTTTGAGACAGAAGCTTGGTAACTGGGCCAGGCTGGCCTTGAACTCAGTCTTTCTGCCTCAGCCTCCTAAATAGCTGGGATTACAGGTGTGCAACACCACGCCCCACTAGATTTTAGTTCATATAAATAGATGCGCTGTAAAAAATGCATACCTATTTTATTAAGAATATGTGGTCATATGTGGTCATTCATCAGTGTTCAATTAGATAAAAAGTGACACCTGCTATGAAATACTAAGATATTCATTAAGAAAAAAGATTTAGGGGGCGGGGTGATAGCTCCAAGGCACAAGTGCCTGGCAAGTGCGAGTTCGTGTGTTCAGAACCCCAGTCCTGGGCCTGGCAGGATGGTTCAGTGGTCTAAAGCGCCTGCTTGGGAAAGCTTGGGCGGCTTGAAGGACCGCAGTTCGATCCCCGGCACCACATGCTGCGCCAGCCCTGCCCTCGGGGCGGGCTGAGCCGGCCATAAAAATGAGTGAATAAACAAACAGAGGTTCTGAAACAAGAAAAACAAAAAACAAAAACAAAAAACCCAGTCCTGCCAAAAAAAAGATTTACTAAATTTCTACTTTTAGTGAGACTTTAGTATTGTTAATAAATGAAAACCATGGAATTCTACAAACGAATCTGATTTATACATGTCTTATTTTTGGCAGCAGGGATTTGGGCTCAGTCAACTTGCAGTGGTTCTCAACCTTTCTAATGCCATGACCCCACAGTACAATTCATGTTACGGTGACCCCAAACCAAAAAATAATTTTGGTGACTACTTCAAAACTGTAATTTTGCTACAGTTATGATTCAGAATGGCTTTCGGCGACCTCTTGCTTTGGTCATTCAACCCCCACTGGGTTTGTGATCCACAGGTTGAGAACCACTGATTTTGAGCCATGATTTAACCAAACCGATAATTCTGTCTAGTAGGCATATAAATGTTTATTTTGTGTGTGGTACTAGGAATTGAACTCAGGACCTAGCACTTACCAGGCAGGTGCTTATGCCACTAAGCTAACTCCTCAGCCCAGTGGTTTGTATTTTTAATGTTAGAAGTTTTCTGTTTTGATTATTACTGATTGACCATTTCTCATAATGTTGTCATGTTGAATATACTATGTCTCTACTTAAGATTTTAGAATATATCTGTGTAGAAGCAGTTCTAGGGGTGGAGGAGATAGCTCAGTAGAATAAGCGCTTGTGTGGCAAGTGCAAGATCCTGAGTTCAATCCCTGTCCCCCCCCCCAAAAAAAAGAAGCAGTTCTAATTTCAAATTACTTGAAATTATAAGTAGATATTAGCATCTGATAATTAACAATGGTAATTTAACCTACTAGAAACAATCTTGTAAATGCTTTTAGTCATGTTAAATATGCATTCGCTTAGGGCTGGTGAGATAGCTCAGTGCACTAAGTGCCTGCTCAGGCAAGCACAGGGACCATCCCTGGCACCATAGGATGTGCCAGCTCTGCCCCTGGGTGCACTGAGCCAGCTGCAGAGACCAGTATGGTGGCACAGGCCTGTAATCCCAGCACTGGGAGGCTGAAAATAGGATGAAGTCCAAGCTGTGTAGTGAGACCTTGTACCAAATACAGAAATTCAAATAAATAAATGTAATTTTTAAATTTCCCTTAAGATATTTAGAAAACGCACATGACTTTGGTGACTTTATACACACACACACACACACACACACACACACATATATATGTATATATATGAATTATATGTTCTTTAGCTTATTTTAATGAAAGCTAAAAATATTCAGCACCCTAATTTCTATTCAGCTCAACTATTAGTCTGCTGTTGTAATTAACTAAGAGCAATTATCATTTTCATATGTACAAGTTATTGTTTAATTGTCTGCCGGTAGGACTAGCTGAACATCTGACATGGCAAACTATTCTTCATTGTGCCTCTGATTGGAAATTTTTACAAGTAGGAGAGCTAACAAAATCTTTTCCAGTCTGAAGAAATACATGCTATCCCTGGGAACATCGAAATATTTTGCACCTTAAATCCCAGGCGTTTCCAGTAGATCTGTGGTGGGATTAACCAGGTAAAAAGGACTCAAGCCCAGACTCAGACCAAGGGTGGAAAGAGAAACAACCAGTAAAGTCATGAATGAGGGCTCTGTCAATGACCTTCTCTTGGACACTAATCCTTGGGCTTTCATTATTTTTAATGGTGCCTGCATTGGCGAGAATCCAGTAGTTCACCAGTGATGACAGCAACTCTTCTCCCGCGCCATGTGTCCTCTGCACCCCCACAGCGGCACTGTTTTTGTCAAGAGATGAAGTCTGCTTATCCTCGTGACAGGGGTGATGCCTTGCTGTTTGCAGCCCAAGACCTTGGAAGGCCTGGCAGCATCTGCCTCCTGCATGGGGAGAGGCAGCCCCGCACTGCCAAGGAGCACAAGTGGAGACCCTGTGAGGGTGAGGAGGCCCCTGGCAAGGCCCAGGGGTCAGGCACGCAAGGGAGGCCTTCCTGGGCCTCCCAACTCTGCGCAGCCCCCAAGGGGAGGCAGTCCAAGATTATCCCCGGTGTCCAGACGAGGCAGCACTGAGGAGGACAGAAGAATGCCCCTCGGAGCCCAGACAGCCAACAGTAAACTGTTGTTCGAAAGCCACTAAGTTTAAGGTGATTTGTGCGCTACTCGGTTTACCATGACTCTAAGTACCTGTGATAAATCAACTTAAGAGAAAAAATCTTGCTTGGGCTCACAAAGCAAGGGCTGCTGAGAGAGCTCAGCCCTTGACTGATGGGACTCATTTGGGCCCAAGCGGGGGAGGCAGCACCTCATGGTGGCCCCCCCAGCGCAGGCAGCAGAGCCGGGGGCTGCCCTCTCACATCCTCTCCTGGGGACCCCGTGCCCCGGTGACCTGGGGAGGTGACCCTAGGCTTCACCTCTTGAAAGTTTTTTTTGTCTCCCAGTATTGCTGTGGGCTGGGGATGTTCACGACACAAGATGAGCTGAGGGCAGTGTCACAGGCCTGTAGTCCGAGCTACTCCAGAGGCTGACGCAGGAGGATCTCCGGAGCTCAGGAGCCTGAGGCCAGCCTGGGCAACATAGCAAAACCTCATCCCTTGGAAACAATATGGGAGAAAAAAGAATCAAGTGATATCATATACAAGTGTAAATTCCCCTATGATGAATGTGATCATTATGTCTACCTCAATTGTACCAATAAAATTAATTCATTAAAAAAAGAAAAAATTACCACAGAAGATCCACGAACACATAAGCAAGGAAGAATACCAGATTATGATGCTGCATTATACCATTTTCATTAAAAATAACAAAAATGAAGTAAAATAGAGACATATACATGGTTTAAAAAATATCAAAAATGAAGTAGAATAGAGACATATAAAGCCGGGCATGGTGGCACACACCTGTAATCCCAGCACTCGGGAGGCTGAGGCAGGAGGATCGGTGAGAGTTCGAGACCAGCCTGGGCTACAAAACTGAGCTCAAGGCCAGCCTGAACTGTACAGTGAGACCCTGTTTCAAAAAGACAAAAACAAAAAAAAAAACACATGGTTTAAAAAATATAAAGCAAAGCAAGAAAATTATGATTAACAATATAATTCCAGTTGGAGACAAATCAGATAATTTGACCTTCAAATTAACTTTAACATGTGTAGAAAAGAAAAACATGTTGCATGAAATCATATGCTCCTGCACCTCAGAAAAAATCAAGGGTAGCAATCTTGTTTGCAGACACTCTAAACTTCAAACCAAGCTTGGTCAAATGAAATAAAGAAGGCCACCACATACTGGTTAGGGGAAAAATTCAAGACGAAGAGGTAACACTCATAAATATGTATGCACCAAACATGGGAGCACCGAGTTATATAAGACAAACTTTAATAGACATGAAAAATCTCATATCCAATACCACAATCCTAACAGGAGACCTTAACACCCCTTTATCCCAAAAAGATAGGTCAAGCAGACAAAAAGTTAGCAAAGAAGTAGCAGACCTGAACCAGAACCTGGAACAACTTGACTTAGTGGACATACACAGAGTCTTCCACCCAAACACCTTAGAATACACATTTTTCTCAGCTGCACATGGGACATTTTCTAAAATAGACCACATATTAATCCATAGGTCATGCATAAGTATGTGCAAGAAAACAAATTATCACATGCATACTATCTGACTACAGTGCAATGAAATTGGAAATAAATGACTAAAGAAACCACAAGAACCCCAGAAATATATGGAAATTAAACAGCGCCCTTCTCAGCAACCAGTGGGTTACAGATGAAATTAAACAATATCTACAATTTAATGAAAATTCAAACACAACTTATCAGAATTTATGGGATACAATAAAAGCAGTTTTTAGAGAGAAATTTATAGCCCTGAATATTAAGAAGACAGAACGGGAACAAATAAATACGCTAAGGCAACACCTAAACTGACTAGAAATGAAAGAGCAAACAAAATCCAAAGCCCAAAGATGGGAAGAAATTATAAAGATTACAGCAGAAATCAATTCAATTGAGACAAAGAAAACAATACAAAGAATCAATCAATCAAAAAGCTGGCTCTTTGAAAGATTAAATAAAATTGATAAGCCCCTAGCTAACCTCATCAAAAAGAGGAAAGAAAGGACTCAAATTCAAGCAATAAGGAATGAAAAGGGTGAAATTACTACAGACCCAACAAAGATTCAGATGATCATAAATAGCTACTTTGAGAATCTTTACTCTCACAGAATTGAAGACACAGAAGAAATAGACAGATTCCTAGAAAAGTATAAATTACCAAAACTGAATCAAGATGATATAAGAACTCTCAACAACCCCAAAACAGCCAATGAAATAAAAAATGTAATAAAAAGCCTACTGACAAAAGTCCAGGACCTGATGGATTCACCACTGAATTCTACAAGAAATTTATAGAAGACATAACCCCAATACTTCTCAAACTCTTCGAGGAAATTGAAAAGGAAGCAGTCATCCCAAAACTAGAAGCAATTAATTACACTGATACCAAAACCAGAAAGAGACACGACTAAAAAACAGAACTACAGGCCAATTTCTCTCATGAACATAGATGCAAAAATTCTCAATAAAACCCTTGCCACTAGAATACAACAAATCATCAAGAAGATTATACACCACGACCAGGTAGTATTCATTCCAGGAATGCAAGAATGGTTCAATATATGCAAATCTATAAATGTGATACACTATATCAATAGAGCCAGAGCCAAAAATTGCATGATCATCTCAATTGATGCAGAAAAGGCTTTTGACAAAGTCCAACACTCATTCATGTTCAAAGTATTGCAGAAAATAGGAATAGAGGGACTCAACCTCAACCTGATAAAAGCCATCTATGATAATCCAACAGCTAACATAATTCTCAATGGGGAAAAACTGAAGTCTTTTACTCTCCAATCTGGTACAAGACAAGGATGTCCTCTATCACCATTCCTATTCATTATTGTTGTAGAATCATTAGCTACAACCATTAGTCAAGAGATAGAAATAAAAGAAATAAAAATAGGTAAAGAAGAAGTTAAATTATCATTATTTGCAGATGACATGATAATTTATTTGGAAGACCCCCAAAACTCCACCAACAAGCTACTGGAATTAATACACAAATTTAGTGGCATAACAGGTTAAAAAAGTCAACACACAAAAGTCAATGGCATTCCTCTACACAGATAACAAACAGAGAGAGAAATTAGAGAAACAGTACCCTTTACAGTAGCACCGAAGAAAATGAAATATTTAGGAATTAACCTAACTAAAGAAGTAAAAGAGCTTTTCAGTGAAAACTACAGTACTCTGAAAAAAAGAGATCCTAGAGGATTTCAGAAAATGGAAAGATATTCCCTGCTCCTAGACAGGAAGAACCAACATTGTGAAGATGGCCATACTCCCTAAATTGTTATATAGATTTAATACAATTCCTATCAAAATTCCATCAACATACCTCACAGACCTGGAGAAGTCATTCCTCAAATTTATTTGGAACCAAAGAAGACCCAGAATTGCAAAGACAATCCTGGGCAACAAAGGTAAGGCAGGAGGCATTACAATTCCTGATCTAAAACTATACAACAGAGCTACCGTGGTAAGATCAGCATGGTTCAATCCCCAGTGTAAAACACACACACACACACACACACACACACACACACACACACACTGTCTCCATAGCTAAATGGCTTCCCCCAGTTGTAACACTGTGCAGTCCCTTTTCATGGTTTGACCCCAGAACTAAAACAAATGAACAAACAGAAAATCCAATCAGTCTTTTGCAAGATAAAGCCAAAGTTCTGGTTTTACGTGTAAGCAGAAAAAGTCAAACCCAAAGAAATACACAGAGCTTACTTGGGTAGAAAAACTTATTTGCATAACCGTATTGCTTCCTTGTAATTCATTTGGTAATGGATTTGAGGCAGCATTTCCGTCTAATAACCCTACAGTGCAGTAATTTTGAAAAGCAAAGAGGACAGAAAATGTTTAGGACTAGAGAGAGCTGAAGGCTGCCCAGTCTGTGACGACAGTGAGAACCAGCCTGTTCCAATTGTGTGCTTTGAAAGAGTTGACTTTGTGCTACAGGAATTAAATCTCAAGCTATGGGGACCCAGCAGGATGGCTCAGTGGTCTAAAGCGCCTGCTTAGGAAAGCTTGGGCGGCTGCAGGGACCACGGTTCAATCCTCAGCACCACATGCTGCGCCAGTGCTGCCCTGAGGGCAGGCTGAGCCAGCCATAAAAATAAATAAACAAACAAACAAAAGTTCTGAAACAAGAAAAAAAAAAAAAACTCAAGCTATGATTTTTAATGCATTTTAATGAGAAAGAAGATAAAATAGCAATGCAACAGTTTCAAAACAGTAGGTCAGTTACAATAATCAACACATTGCATAGCGTTGTGTTTGTAGTAGTTCAGAGGACAAGATGGAGACATGATGTCTTGTCTAAATAGTGTTAGTACAAACTTTTCTTCTCCATGAACTAAGAGAAAGTAGCTGTATATCTATCCTAACTATCTTGTATATACATACTTTTTCACACACACACACACACACACACACAAAGGTCCTTTATTTATTTATTATTTTTTGTTTGTTTGTTTATTTTTTGGTGGTACCAGGGATCGAACTCAGGACTTTGCACTTGCCAAGCAAGCGCTTATTTCACTGAGCTATCTCCCTGGCCCTAAAGGTCCTTTATTTATATACCCCTTTTTTATTTTCTTTTTACCAGAGATGGGTGTCCCACTGCAGTTAGAGAAGCTGTATTTGGAGAAATCTTTAAAGGACCTTTTTGGGTCAGTGAGATAGCTCAGTGGTCTAAAGTGCCTGCTTAGGCAAGCTTAGGCAACCACAGGCACCCGGTTCTATCCCCAGCACTACATACTGTACCAGCCCCACCCCCAGGGTAGGCTGAGCCAGCCATAATATAAATAAAGTTTTTTAAAAAAGGTTTTAAATAAGGACCTTTTCATACTTGATGCCAGACCAAAGATTGTAGATACTTGAATTCAGCAAAATAACCCAATGTAGGGCTGTCCAAGTAGTTTCGCAGATTAAAGCACCTGCCAGCAGGCACAGGTGCCAGGGGTTCGATTCCCCAGGCCTGCCGCGCCAGCCCTGCCCCCCAGGGTGCGCTAAGATGGCAACTGAGACTGGGTGTGGTGGTGCATGCCTGTAATACCAGCTCTTCAGAGGCTGTAAACAGGTGGATCACTATAGGCCAATAGTCCATAATAGTCATGGGTTATTAGCATAACTGGAGTTTGTCTGAAGTTGTTGACTTGATCCTTTTATAGCTCAGCATATTAATATAGCTTTACTTTAATACCTCATGGTTATACGTTTCTGCTGGATGGTTAAGACCAAGTTAAAGCAAGACCTATATAACTAAAAATGTAACTTTTGCTATCTGATAAGTTCAGTCAAATTTCCTCAGGATTTACCCTGGAACCATGTACAGCACCATGTGGCCTTTTGTCAGTGTTCACCATCTGGATGGGTCACAGCCACTGCTTGACCAATTTGCTCTCTGGGAAAGCCTGAGAGAATTTTTTCTCTCTAGGTGACCCTCCTTAGGCACACTATACATCATCGATCACTTTCCTCTGTGGAAATCTCCTTGAACAGAAAATTTGGGACACCACTGTTAACAGGATGTCACAGCACAGGCTCTCTTATGTCCTGAATTCTCACTGACCTTGATGGGTTAGGATAGGGCTGGTTATCCTTATAGCCTCTCTATTTCTCCAATTTTTGGTCTGTAAATTTTAGTTGTTAAACATCCAGAAGAAAAGCTTAATGAGCCGGGTGTGGTGGCACACCCCTGTAATCCTAGCACTTGGGAGGCTGAGGCAGGAGGATCAGTGCAAGTTCGAGACCAGCCTGGGCTACAAAAGTGAGCTCAAGGCCAGCCTGAACTGC